>VDFB02206989.1:51103-143399 GCA_007258455.2 Sequoia sempervirens | reverse complement strand
TAAAGACTAAGTTTACAACAATTAAAATATTATTAAACATATAAACAATTTAAATAAAGACATGAGCGCTTAAAAAAAGCAAATAAAATAATAACTTAAAGAGTAGTGTAAGCAGTCAAAAGTAAATTAATAGACATACAAATAATTTAAAGATAATATTAACATTTTTAAAATAATATTATTAACTATAAATACAAATATGCATTTAAATCAAAATTATAAAAAATAATATTAAATATAAAAAAAATTAAAAAATTAAATCTAAATACAAACTAAACATAAAAATATTCTTTTATTTTGTATATATATAAAACAATATAAAAAAACATATTATAAAAATCAAATTTAAATGATCTTTAAATAATGTTGAAAACACGTTCAATATTAATCTCCAAAATATACTAAATTCCTAAAACTAGAAAAAAACCCTTCCAAAATATTATATTTGCAAATATTTAAACATGATTATTTGTTGTACGAAAGGTAGGCTTGAAAATAAAAAATATGAAGGTGTCAGTTATCAGTTATGGTATGCTGCAGCATCAAGCGGCACATCCATGCCCCGATGCATTCCTGGGGCTGGATAGCCACTGCCTATTGATTGTGGGACGAGTCATTCTCTCAACTTTAATATGTCTTGCGAGCTATATAAAAGAAAGTTTGGAAGTTACTTTGATGAGCCTTTGAGAGGAGAAACAAATTTTCTGTGCCATGAGAAGTTTGTAGTGTACCAACAAAGAGAGAAGTATTTTTGTTTGTACCCTTGAAATCATTTTTTTATGGGCTGAAATTCAATCTGCTAAGTTGTGTAGATTTGACATTGTTTATTTGTTTTGTGTGTTTCTCTTGAATAGTGATCACTGGTGAAATATGCTAACTAATTTTTTCGATAGTTTTACACAATATAAACCAGCACTAGCCAACTTGATTAGTGTTAGCATCAAAAATTGAAATCCAAGCTTGAAATAACTCACGCCAAGAATGCACACTCAATCCCAAGGAAGGATAGGTGTTGTCATATGGCGGAGAAGCTAAAGAACAGTACTTGAAATGAAACAAACTCAACGTCAAGAATGTGCACTCAAGATCCCACTGAGGGCGAGGTGCTAACATATAACGGAGTGATTGATTGAAAACTGAATCTAATAGGCGGATAACCAGCCATGAAGCTACAACAATCTAATTCATCCGCTTCGGCGGCCATCCATTGAATAGTGGGGATTCACCACTTGAGAGTGGGTACAAAGAGATAACAAACTCGTTCTCCACACTGGCGGTAAACCATCCAGGGGTAATTAATAAGAAATTAAACAAGTAGTTGCAGCAATAACATTGGTTGGATTAGTACTACTATATCACAACCTTACAATTCAAAAAGACTGCAAATACGAGTATTACAATGATAGAGAAATAAGTCAAGAAGAGAAGAATGAATACTAATGATGTTCCTTTACTCTTCCAATGATAGAATTAATACCAAAACAGAAATCATATGAATCTGATATAAAAAACAGAGTTTTTGGAATTCTGATCAGCAAACTGTAACATCATAAAAATGCTCATAACTTCAACAAGTTACCTCCGTTTCGAATGAGATCGAATGCAATGGACAACTGGAAGGTAGGCGACCATGCTAGGCTGAAGAAACAGCAACAAATCTTAGTCATTAATTCTTGGCACACTTCCCAAGGCACTCTAAATGGTACGGCCCTTGAAAGGGGCGATTTGCTTCTTAAAAATCAGAATCTCCAAAATAAAATCTCATACTTGGCGGAAAGGGGCGCCCATGGCAGACAATGACATTTCAAAAGTGTTAATGTTAGAGCAGCCGCGGTAGTTCCTTCCAGCTCAACACGTGAGAATATAAGTTAAATGATAGCCGATGGCTATTTAACTTATACCTATTGTTTTGTATTATTCACCAAGGCCGACATACATTATTATTGTTTTTCAAGAGGGCCGACATAAAAGCATTTTTTAGAAGGCATTCAGTTGAGGCCGACATTTGGGCGGGGGCCCTAGCTCGGTTGGCTAAGTAATTCCGTTGCGGCTCTGCTGGTCACGAGTTCTAGTCTCCCCCCGTCCCGTGGTACCGGAGGGCGTGTCGCGCCAGCGCCGCCGGTCACGTTAAAAAGTTTACGAGCGCCAGCTGCCCGGTTTATGAGAGTGCGTGCTGCGATTCTGCGGTCTAAAAAGTTGAAGTGACATTTAATGTATGGATATATATTCGATCTCAAGTTATGACATTTACATAGTCTCATGTGTTTTCTTCGATTGCTCTATGCCGTCAGTCCGATATAGACAAGTGAAATACCACTGCGATCTAGAGGAGCTCGGCCTTATAAAAGGCGAATATAGGATTGAGATCTGAACAGATAGCGAACTCTATAAAGAAGCTTGATTACAATTCTATCATTGGCGAACAGGTTTCTGATGCGAATTACCATCCCCATCAAGGTGCGAAGCTAATCATCAGATCAGTGCAATTTTCCCTGAGATCCGTGTACATTTCTTATGGTTCTGTGATCTCAGAAATGTGCGAACAGGTTCGGACTTAAGTGTGAACTAGTCAGATTTGTAGAGTGTGATCAGCACATGTGAATTGAGGTCTTCATTGCTACGAAAACATTATCAGCTTTGCATCCTTCTCAGGTGTGATCTAGAGCTTGACATTTGTTCATTAGTCTTGTATTAAGACTTCATTGTAAACTGTAATCTACTACTGTTGAATCAAATAATAAGAGAGATCTTTGTTGCTGGGTTTTTCTCCCTCAAGAGGAGGGTTTTCCCAGGGTACTTGCTGAGTTATCTTGTCTAGTTTTGCTTTAATGTTCTGTGCATTTACTTCTGATCACCTAATTTAACATGGTATCAGAGCGGGTTTGAGGATCGTGATCAGTGTATTGCACTCAGATTATTGCTTTCAGTTTGTCAAGATGGTGTATGATCTGAAGTTCGAAGGTCCATGCGATTCCATGTCTCATTCAGCACTATCAAGCTGCATACCTTCCAACTCCAGCACCTGGATAATCGACAGTGGTGCCTCCCGCCACATAACTGGATTCAAGGGACACTTATCCAATTTGGTGGAAAAGGAATCTGCTGATCAAGTCATCATTGGAGATGATGCCACCTACTCTGTCAAGGGTATTGGAACCTCCACACTTCACTTGGATTCTGGCATATCGCTTCAATTGGGTAATGTTCTTTATGTTCCCGGAATCAAGCGTAATCTTATTTCTATTTCAGCTTTGGAAGATAAAGGATATCAAGTTGCCTTCTCCAAAGGCAAAGTTCTAGTGTGGATGCAGAACTCTAACTTTAAGGATGCTCAAGTAATTGGAGTAAGACATGATAACCTCTACAAGGTCTGCTCTCTTCCTCTTCAAGCATTGGTTCATGACTCTACCAGCCTTTGTGATCTTTGGCATCGGAGATTGGCTCACCTGCACTTTCGAGCTCTACCCATCATGGAGAAGTTAGTGACGGGCCTTCCCAAATTCAACCCGGAACACAAAGGTACATGCAAAGGCTGCGCATTAGGTAAGAACATAAAAGCCCCTTTTCATAGTAGAGAAAATATATCTAAGTGTATTTTAGACCTAATTCATTCTGATTTATGTGGTCCTATGTCTGTTCCTTCTTCGAGTGGCTTTTTGTATTATGTTCTCTTTATTGATGATCACTCTAGGAAGACTTGGATTTATTTTTTGAAATCTAAAGAATCTGAGGAAGTTCTAGATAGGTTTAAAGAGTTTAAAGCTTTAGTAGAAAATCTTTCTGGTAAACGAATTAAGGTTCTTAGATCTGACAATGGTGGAGAATACACCTCCAGTAGTTTTCGAAACTTTTGTACTAATGCAGGAATTAAGAGGGAGCTTTGTGTTCCCTATAATCCACAACAAAATGGTGTTGCCGAGAGAAAGAACAGGACAATTGTGGAAGCAGCAAAGGCCATGATTCATGATCAAGATTTGCAAACCTTCCTTTGGGCAGAAGCTTCTAGGACAGCAGTATATGTTCAGAATAGATGCCCTCATAAGATCCTGGAGAATATGACTCCAGAAGAAGCTTTTTCAGGGAAGAAGCCTGAAGTCAACCATTTGAGGATCTTCGGTTGTCCTGTCTATATTCATGTTCCCAAAGAAAAGAGAACCAAACTGGAGCCTTCTGGCAAGAAGGGAATCTTTGTGGGCTACAGTGAGACTTCAAAAGCTTACAGGATTTACATTCCAGGTCAGAAGTCGATAGAGATCAGTAGGGATGTCACATTCGAGGAAGATGTTGCATTTAGGAGATCCAGAGGGATTCATATGGAGATTGATAATGAGGAGTCTCCTCAGGACATGGAGGTTGACCATACTCCTGAGATTCAGAGGGAGACAATGGAACCAAAGGAAGATCTTGATCCAGTTGAACCCTTGGAACCTACTGATGGGCCTACAGATATTGCTATTGGGAGGAAGAGACCTCTATGGGCCAGTCGCACTATGCAAGAGGCTGAAAACTTTGCAGCTCCTAGAGGCACATTCAGAGAAAGCAAAAGGCCACATAAGTTCTCCAGTTATGTTGCCTTAATGAGTCAGATTATAGAATCCGAGCCTTCCTGTTTTGAGGAAGCATCCAGTCTTCAAGTCTGGAGAGATGCTATGTCAGAGGAGTATCAGTCAATTCTCAAGAACGATGTTTGGGATATCGTTCCTAGACCCAAGGGCAAGTCAGTGGTATCTTCTAGATGGCTATTCAAGATTAAACATGCTGCAGATGGAAGCATTGAGAAGCACAAGGCAAGATTTGTGGCTCGAGGGTTCTCTCAGAAAGAGGGAGTTGACTATGATGAGACCTTTGCTCCTGTTGCTCGATACACTTCTGTCCGAACCATCATTGCTATTGCTGCATCTAGAGGATGGAAGATTCATCAGATGGATGTGAAGACAGCTTTTCTCAATGGAGTAATTGAGGAAGAGGTTTACATAGAGCAACCTGATGGATTTGAGATTCATGGGAAGGAGTCACACGTTTGCAAGTTGAAGAAGGCCTTGTATGGTCTTAAGCAGGCTCCTCGTGCATGTACGAAAGGATTGATCAATATCTATCAAGCCTGGGTTTCTTGAAGAATGATGCTGATTCAAATCTCTACTTCAAGGTAATCAATGGTGATGCATTAATTTTGGTTTTATATGTTGATGATCTAATCCTCACTGGAGAAGATCACCTAATTCTTGAATGTAAGAAGGATCTAACTTCTGAATTTGAGATGAAGGACCTTGGGCTCATGCATTACTTCCTTGGTTTAGAAGTCTGGCAGAGGCCAGATGGTATGATTTTAAATCAAGGGAAGTACACCATTGACATACTTAAGAGATTTGGCATGATGGATTGCAAATCCATGTCTACTCCCATGGAGACCAATCTTCATAAACTGAAGGAGGCTGCAGCTAGTTCAGATTTGGTGGATCCTACTTTGTACAGACAGCTGATTGGATCCTTGATGTATCTAGTTAACACTAGACCTGATATTTGCTATGCAGTGAGTGCACTTAGCCAGTTTATGTGTGATCCGAGACAGATACATCTTGTTGCAGCCAAACATATCCTGAGATACTTGCGTGGCACAGTTGGATATGGGTTGAAGTATACTTCAGATGCAGACTTGGAGTTACATGGTTTTCTTGATTACGATTAAGGCGGTGTTCTGGTCGGAGAGCACCTCACATTTGCCCGGTTTGGGTTACGCTATGATCTCACAGTGCGTGACCTTCTTCTGTAGCATTGGAAGTCACAGCGAGAGGCGAGTATATTACATGCATGGCAGCTCGAGGAAGCTGATGTGGCCGTAAGCTCATGCGAGTTGTTTGGAATGATGGTAGGGTACCCATTATTCGTTGTGATAATCGAGTTATTGTGAAGCTCTCTGTCAATCCTGTGTTTCATGACAGAACCAAGCATGTTGAGATCAAGTACCACTATATCAGAGATATGGTACTGCGAAAGGCTGTACAGTTGAGGTACATTAGCACTGATGAGCAGACGGCAGATATTCTCACCAAGCTCTCGCCAGGGTAAAGTTCATGTACTCTCAAGACAAGCTTGGTATGGTGGAGAATCCAGCCTTGACTGAGTATGAGTCTCAGTATCAGTGAGCCTTGCTTAATGAGTTCTTCTCTGTGAGAGAAGTTCGAGGTGAAATCCCTTGTTAATGCACTTTCTTCTGTGACGGAAGAATTTGAGGTGAAAGCCCTCGTTTCCACCCTCTGAGAGAGTCATGGTGGATGTCATGTGTGCGACTCCATGACATATCTTGTACTTGTGTTTCACCCTCTGAGAGAGTCATGGTGAAAGTCACTAGAGGTGACAACATCACGCAAGTGATGAACACTTGTACTTACTATTGCATCTTCTTCTGTGACGGAAGAATTTGAGGTGAAAGCCCTCGGTTCCACCCTCTGAGAGAGTCATGGTGGATGTCATGTGTGTGACTCCATGACAACATCACGTGAGAGAGTTCGTGATGATCTTTCTATGCTTGTGTTTCACCCTCTGGGAGAGCCATGGTGAAAGTCATCACGCAAGTGATGAACACTAGCACTTAACCATGTGATGGTTGATATCACATTGAGGTGATATATCTCTCTTTATATCTGATTGCAGGCAATGGTGGCAGATGAACCTCATATGGAGATAATATGTTCTATGCAGCTGGAAGTTCTCTCCCTAGCTGAGAGGGAGTGTTAATGTTAGAGCAGCCGCGGTAGTTCCTTCCAGCTCAACACGTGAGAATATAAGTTAAATGATAGCCGATGGCTATTTAACTTATACCTATTGTTTTGTATTATTCACCAAGGCCGACATACATTATTATTGTTTTTCAAGAGGGCCGACATAAAAGCATTTATGATATTGCTATCAGGATTCAACCGTGTAGTTTCGAGTCAAACTCATTGACCCATGTTTCATGAGTAGTGGTTCAACAAGAACCCATCTCTCATGATATCGAATGGTCCACTTAGCACTCATTGCATCTAGGTGATGCTCACAGAGGTGAAGCACTGGTCCGTCCCGGGAGGTCACCCATCCCAGATTGCTCCAGCTCGCGCGCTTAACCGGGGAGTTTTCTCCAAGGTTAAGCCCGCTTGAGTTGTTACCCCATTTGCAAAACCTTCAAGTGTTGTGCCTTATAGACCATTCATAATAGAGCCCTTTAGCAGGCCGACATAAAAGCATTTTTTAGAAGACATTCAGTTGAGGCCGACATTTAATGTATGGATATATATTCGATCTCAAGTTATGACATTTACATAGTCTCATGTGTTTTCTTCGATTGCTCTATGCCGTCAGTCCGATATAGACAAGTGAAATACCACTGCGATCTAGAGGAGCTCGGCCTTATAAAAGGCGAATATAGGATTGAGATCTGAACAGATAGCGAACTCTATAAAGAAGCTTGATTACAATTCTATCATTGGCGAACAGGTTTCTGATGCGAATTACCATCCCCATCAAGGTGCGAAGCTAATCATCAGATCAGTGCAATTTTCCCTGAGATCCGTGTACATTTCTTATGGTTCTGTGATCTCAGAAATGTGCGAACAGGTTCGGACTTAAGTGTGAACTAGTCAGATTTGTAGAGTGTGATCAGCACATGTGAATTGAGGTCTTCATTGCTACGAAAACATTATCAGCTTTGCATCCTTCTCAGGTGTGATCTAGAGCTTGACATTTGTTCATTAGTCTTGTATTAAGACTTCATTGTAAACTGTAATCTACTATTGTTGAATCAAATAATAAGAGAGATCTTTGTTGCTGGGTTTTTCTCCCTCAAGAGGAGGGTTTTCCCAGGGTACTTGCTGAGTTATCTTGTCTAGTTTTGCTTTAATGTTCTGTGCATTTACTTCTGATCACCTAATTTAACAAAAAGTACCCAGAAGCAAATAAAAATTATTCAAAGAGCTGCAAACATTTTACACTTTCAGCTGTATGTGAACCAGCAACTCAAAACTGGCAATTTCATCAAAAAACACTTCATCTGTTGAGCTCAATTTGCTAGTCTGAATTGAGAAGCAGCAAAGACCAACTAGGTGTTGTATTTCAAACACGAAATTGGTTAATGGCTAGGAGGTAGCATCCTCGAAGCAAAATATCACTTTGTCATTTCGACAGCATAACAGTATGGTAAGAATAATGGATAACCAAAGCTGGAGCAAGGGATTCATTATATAGAAGAGTAGAAGACTCTTCAATTTCCCAAGGAAAGACGCCAAAAGTCACAACATGTCTCTTCAAATTTCCAACAAACAAATAATTGCTCAAGGGTGGCGTTCACTTCACAAGGCAACATAAAAACTTTATTTTTAAATAATAACTTCTTCAAAAAGGCGTCCACTTATTTCCCAAGGCATAAGACTTCATTAATAATTAAAATATAATAACACCTCATGAAGGTGTCCCCCTTCCAAGTCCCTCTTTTAAACACAACTTAAAGTTGTTCTCCTAGGCCAAGGGGTCAACTGCAAATTAAATCATTAATGCCTTAATTCACCAAAATAAATCCTTTAGAAGCCAGACTTGAATTGCATTAAATGCTCCAACTGAAAATGAAGACCTTGAAGACTGATAACTGCATACTGCCCAAAATAGAATTTACTATAAATAGTAAACTCCCAGAAAAGCCATAGAACCTCAGAACTGGAAACCCTAATTTTACCTCAAATGAGCCTACAGGCTTCCGGAATAGGCTGATGAGTGACATAATAGATCACTGATGAGAAGGGGACATTACAATTGGGATGAGATCCTTTGGAGTCACCATTCATTCATTGTGAATTGTTTCATACTAATTGTGAAGATTTATGAGTGTGACTCAGAGATGAAAAGAGAACTACAATCTCGATTGTGATTGGTTGATCACATCAATACCATTCTCTTTGTGCATGGACTATGATGGTGCCTTGAGAGGCCTGATTCTCTATGTTGGCTGGTTAATGCGTTTAAGAAATCTGAGATGAGCAGATTATCTTTTGTTGTGCTGAGATTAGGATTCTCGACAAGAGTAAAAAATGGAAGAAAGATATATCGGAATCAACTAAGGTAAGTCCTATTATTTCTTTACTTTGATCTTTTTGATATTTGCTACATATTTCACTTATAGGTTGATTCCTATATATAAACTATTAAGAGACAAGCATTTCATGTTTTTAATATTGTTCATGAATTCTTATGTATTCATGCTATAACTTGGGATAGTAAACCTTGTATGATTCTAGCCTTGATATTTTTTTGGATAGTTATAAACTGTTAGTAATCTCTCTCTAAAACGCTTCCAAGATGAATCGAGGAGCAAGAAGATAATGAGAGATTGCACAAGGAGGAAGAGCTTTAGGCATCGTGTGAGGAAATCATGCCGACCAAAGAAATGATCAAGCATGGAGTCACAACTTTTAGCCATGGGACTGAGTTGGTGGCTGGAGACATTTTTTGAAGAGAAAGAACCTATTTAGGTTGTCATTTCTTCGAAGAGGGAGTTAAAATACGAGGATTCAAGGTTCAAGTTGAGAGCATGTCCGAGAAAAGGATTGAGATTCTATCAATAGAGGGATTTCACTTCTAGAGGATTTCTTTGCAATCTCTGAGGCAGGGATCAAGAGGGAGTTCTGTGACTCACTGAGATGAAGTGTAGGTTGTAGTATTGCAAGGCTAATGCTAAAGTCCTTGGAAGACCTCTTCAGTTGCTGAGATCAGAATTGTACAAGACAATCAATTTGGATTTGTAATTGGTAGCTCCACAAACCTATTCAGAATAGAGTGATTTGGGATGAGGTCGAGGAGGACAATCCTGAACTCTCTACAGTATCAGAGGTGTGTGCTGGAAAACATTCTCTAAGGCAAGCGTTGCAGGCAATCTTGGACGAAGAGGTTAGAAGGTTGATCTAGTACTTGAAGATTCAGAGGGAGCCCACTGAACCTGAAGAAGATGGTGATCTAGTTGAGCCTATGGAACCAACTGATGGTAAGGCATTGATTCCTGGTTCTCTATGTTGATGATCTATTTCTTACTGGAGAAGAATACCTTATTATCAAATGCAAGGAGTTGGCTTCTAAATTTGAAATGAAGGATCTTAAGTACATGCATTACTTCCTTGGTTTAGAAGTATGGCAGAGGCTTGATGAGATCATTCTAAGTCAAGGGAAGTACACTATTGACATCTTGAAGAGATTTAGTATGATGGATTGCAAATCCATGTCTACACCTATGGAAACCAATTTTTCAGAAGCTTAAGGAGGCTGCAGCTAGTTCAGATCTGGTGGATCGTACTATGTACAGATAGTTGATTGGATCGTTGATGTATCTAGTCAATACTAGACCAGATATTTGCTATGCAGTGAGTCCACTTAGTCAGTTCATGTGTGAACCAAGGAAAATACATCTAGTTGCAGCGAAGCTTATCCTGAGATGCTTGCGTGGCACAGTTGGGTATGGCTTGAGATATTCTTCTAATGTGGACTTGAAGCTGCTTGAATATACCGATTTTGATTGGGAAGGGTGTGTCACTGATCAGAAGAGCACCTCTAGATGTTGCTTTAGTTTGGGGTCTGCGATGATATCCTGGTGTAGCAGGAAGCAGTCTTCAATGGCACTAAGCATAGCAGAGGCCGGGTATATTGCAGCTTGTATGGCAACTCGAGAAGAAGTGTGGCTTAGGAAGCTCCTTGCAGGATTGTTTGGACAATTGATGGAGCCGATTATCATTCATTGTGATAATCAAAGTTGTGTGAAGCTTTCTGTCAATCCAGTGATTCATGAAAAAACTAAACACGTTGAGATCAAATACCACTATATCAGAGATATGGTATTGAGGAAAGCAATTCAGTTGAAGTATATCAACATTGATGAGCAGACGACAGACATTCTCACCAAGCCTCTTGCCAGAGTAAAGTTTGTGTACTTTTGAGACAAGCTTGGAATTGTGGAGAATGAAGCCCTAGCTAAGAGGGAGACTCAGCTTCAATGATCTTCTATGATTTGCTTTAATGCATTTCTCTTTGTGAGAGAGATTTGAGGTGCAAGCCCTTGTTAATGCATTTCTCTCTGTGAGAGAGATTTGAGGTGCAAGCCATTGTTAATACATTTCTCTCTGTGAGAGAGATTTGAGGTGTAAGCCCTTGTTTAATGCATTTTTATCTGTGAGAGAAATTTGAGGTGAAAGCCCTTGTTTCCACCCTTTGGGAGTAGCCATGGTGGATGTCATGTGTGTGACTCCATGACAACATCACATGAGAGTCCGTGATGATTTTATTGTACTTGTGCTTTTCACCCTTTGGGAGTAGCCATGGTGAACGTCATGATGAGATGACCACATCATGTTGAGTGATTCCGTGATGGGCACTAGTGCACATTTACCATACATGGGGTAGCCATGATGGTTGATATCACGATGAGGTGATATGCTTCTTTTTCCACATATGGGTGCAGCCAGTGTGTGATATGTCTTATATAGCTGAAAGGATTCCTCCCTAGCTGCGAGGGAGTGTTGATGTTATAGCAGCTTCGGGCTCATCCTTCCAGCCTCTATTCAAGTCATAAAATTGCATATAGCCTATCAGCTATTTATATTATTGAGACATCCGATGATGGAGACATGTCACTTGCATATTAAATAATGTTTTATTTATTTTTTAATTCATAATTGTTCATTGAGGCCGACTCTTCCTAATCGGCGATTTTATTGAAGAGACATTTCATTTCATTGTTGGCCAACATATAACTTGAAGAGACGCATCCTTTGAAGTCTTTCTCAATCGAATAGTATAAATAGAAGATGTTGTTTGATCCTTGATTCATTCATATTCACATTCATTCATATATTTGTAGAGCGAGTTCATAGAGAAGGACAAATGGCTTCAAGTGCAGATCAAAGGTTTCAAGGACACTGAATCTATTATCAAGAAAGTGCGAATTTCTCTAAGAGCAGATCATAGTTTGAAAGGAGGCCGAATTTCTCGCTAAGGGAGTTCGATATTATCAGCAGCAAGGTGTCTTATATTATTCTGTGTTTGCATCATTTGTGGTGCTGTTGATTGGCCTCATATTTGGCCTCATTGTAAAGGAGACTATTGTTCTATATTCAATATATAAGTGATATATTGTTATTGGGTTTTTCTCCCTCAAGTGGAGGGTTTTCCCAGGGTATTTGTTGTGTTATTGTGTCTGATTTTGAATTAAATTTCTGCCTTTATTATCTTATCATAAAAACTAACACTAGCAAGGCCACTTTGATTAGTGGTATATCTAGTTCTTGATAGCTGATAGATGTTGAATCTAGCATCATACCTTGGCTAAGGATTTTAATATTTTCTAGCACCCCTGTGCCAATGTCTCTGGCACTATTGTGCCGACATCTCTGGCACTCCTGTGCTATCAGCACTCTCACCCTTGCTTGACAGGACAACTCTCTGATCAAGTTTCTTATTTAGTGCAACCTCAGGTTGGGTTATCAATCTTCTCTTGGTTCGAGGTTAAACTTAATCTTAGGGTTTATTGTTATTTAACTTGTTTGGTTCCACTTTTAGTTCGAGGTGATATCTTAACCATCAAATGAATGCATTGAAAATGAGAGGATTTCAAGATCTCAATAATTATAATTTATGTATATTCAGAAGAACTCCGAATGGCAGGAAGAATGAAACTAGGACAAAATTCAGTTTGTTGATTAGTTTGAGATTGATTGGAAAACTTAATCTGTATTCCCTAGATTCCCATATTATATTTACATTCCAAGTTCATCTTGCAGTAGGGTCTTTTAACAGAGACATATTCTTCAGAAAACAATGACATAGTCTTCAAAAAAACAGAGATGGAAAAAGATTTATAAGCATGTTCCTCTCAAGATAAGGTAAGCATGAAATTTCGTTGACGGAGAACTCTTAATCTGTTCTCTATTATGTTCACATGGTTGATGGATTTAACAGGTCTAATGGAAGTTTTCAAGAAAAATTGAAATCAAGAAACAATATGAAAGGAAGCTATTTCTGGCTTCTCTCAGCTATCCATGACAGATTAAAAGAAAAAACTAGATGGAACAAGACACGGTCAAAGAGAACGTCAAAGTGTTTTCAGATGAATTAATCTTAGAGTGAAAAAGTTTTCCCTAGACAAGATTAAGAAGAAAATTGAGATTACTTTGAGTCCCAATTAAGTTTATCCACAACTAAATCGATGCCATTTATCTCCAAACAAACCCAAATGCCACAATAACGAAAATATAATAATACAGATTTTCATTTTGATATATAAAAGAAATTTTCAAACTGCAGATTATGTTTTAGAGTCTTGATGTGCCTGGAAGATGAATTTGACAAGATATCCTCAGCCTCCTACTCTACGGAAATGTGTTTGCAACCTCCCCTGAAGAAGATGCGGCTAAGGAAATAATCACACCTCAGGTGCAAGGATTCAATTTGGATAGCAGATGAAATCTTTGTCTCACACGCAGTTTCCTCCAGATGATAAACAAAAGAATAGATTATGAGAGTTTGCCGGTGAGAAGAGAGAGATGGTAGAAAGAAAGAGAACTCGGATAGAATATCAGGCACAAAAAATAGGGTTCCGATGATGAATAAGAAAGGATATGAATATGGCTGTGAGGATTGAAAAACAACTCATTCAAATTTTCGCCCGAGCAATATAAAGAAAATGACTCCAAAAGTAAGCCCAATGACAATATTCAGAGAAATCAAAATGTGTGTCTCCCTTGGCGTCGATGATGATTGAAGAATGAATTTCGATGGAAACCCATACTCTTCCCAAAAACCTCTCAAATTACCTCCAAGAACACTTCATCGGCCCACGATCTTGGGCGTTCAAAAATGAGGTGGCGAGAGAACATAATACATCACTTTTTCCAACATTTCGATCCCACCCAAAATAAAATTATTCAATTTCGATAAAAACTTTTCAATGGTTTTATTTCATAAAGACGAAATTTTATCTTTATTATTAGTTTAATATATTTTACATCCTCTTATGTTAATAAATATACATTTCCATAATTTGGTTTGCTCGACATTAAGAGGATTAAAATGAATATTTTAATTTTAGCAATTATTTAATAATCACTTGAAATCTCTCATTAGATGGTTATTTATTAATATATAATTTAAATTGACTTATTTAATAAATAATTATATTAATTTATTAATAGCCAAGTTACAATTTTGATTCCATGTCTTACATTGGCTCAAGATGAGATGACAATTTCCGATCCTCTGTTAACCACTACCTCTCCTTGATGACATATCCTTTTTCGTCGCAACGTCGGTAGTCCTACATCCACTGACAGGTATTATGGTTAGATCATTCTCAACAGCTATATAAATATGCATTTAAATATATTCAATTTCATGTGAACAAGAATTTCACTTGCAGAATAAAAAGATCGTTAACATTACAGTTACGATAAATAAACAACTATTGCATTCTCAATGTCATAATCACATGAAAGCAGTTGCTTGCAACTAACATTGCATTCGAGATACATAACTAATCACATATTCTCAATGTAAGGGATGTAACAATGGATGACGTTGCGATTGACAATACAGGCTCAAGAGCATGCATGGACTGTTAATTCCTATGTTTTTTTCTTTTGGTCACTTTGTTCATATGCTTCACTTGCCTTGATATTTTGGTCCATATTTGTGCTGCCCTGTAAATGGTTGTTGACTAGCACTACCTTGAAATATGCCGATAGTTGTTGATATCTCAAATATTAGTTTTGTGACCACTCCAAAATGTGGTACATTTTTTAACTTCATTAGACTAACACTACAATAAAAAAAGAAGCTTAAATGAATAGTTGTTTTTCAGTTTGCTAGCATCTGTGTGCTCTATCCTGCACTAAAAAAGTAGTTTTCCCTGATAGTTCTTATCCTCACATCCAAATGTGTGTTTCATAATTTCATGATAGGAAAATTGATAGATTATTAGATATTAACTTTAACTCAATCTATTTGGATAGCCTGAATTTTTAAAGAGTGTCATGTCCCCAATTTGGGACCTAATCCAATCAGTGGGAAATCATTTTTAAATGCTAATTTAAAATGATATAATAATAATAATATTAAATATTAAATAATAATAATTACATTAAATAAGAATAAATAATAATATTAAATATAAATTTAAATTATTGAATAAATAATATTTAAATTTAATAAATTCTCTCTGTGGCCGACCTTTCTGAAGGCTATGAATTTAGGCAGATCCCGGCTTCATGGTTGAGGATTGTGGAATGAAGATATTGGAATTGACCGCATAGGGGGTCTTGCCTTGGAGGACGTAGTCCCTTGCTAGTGGTCTTGTATCTTTGTTCTAATTCGTCCACCTTCTGGTCTGTCATCTTCGCAATTCATATTCACAGGGCATTCACGAGCTTTGGAGGCAAGAGTTCATTTCAGGAGGTTTCACGAGAGACACAATTGCAGGCCGCATCACATTTGAGGAAAATTCGTCTTGGGCATCCGTCATATCCATATTCAGCTTGGTTCGATAGTTGCACCTGGTTGACATCACTATTTCGGTTCACCACAATTACCTATGCGAGGAATACCATTTCCGTGATCAATCCGAGGAAGCAAAGCAGAGGTTCTAGCGCACACACGGCATGAGACATTGACAACACACTCTTGGAAGGGACAAAAATCTCTCAAAATCCGACAAGACCAGTTGCTTCTAGAACCAATTGCGGGACTAGAGGGAGGCGTGTAAGCTTGCATCCTGTTTTGGTAGCTAAAGAAAGGAGGCGACAATCAATCATTAGACCTCGTCAGGCGTTGCAACCATATATCGAGTTTCCATTACAGCGATAGGGAAACTGCGTCCGGACCTAGGTGAGCATTCATAGTAGTGCCTTTGGCATCCGCTCCATTTAGAGTTGCAAGTCCCGTGCAAGCCTTATTAGAGAGTCCATTCCAATGTGAACCAGGGAGTCTCTGCTTTATAATAACGGCCCGTGATTTCTCGGTGATCTGGGTGGAACTTCAGGATTCATGGCTGAGTGGTGTATTTTTGCGTGAGGCTATTTTTTTGAGTATATGCCTTATGTGATCTTGATTTGTATTCATCCAGTTGACAGTTTTCAATAATATTCAATCTCTATTATCATTCCCTGTAGTTGCTTACAAGTTGTGATTGGTATAATCGGTGTAATCAGTATTTAGTATATTTTAGTATTTGGTCAAATTGGCACATTTAGTATTGGGTTTCTTATAGTGGTATCAGAGCCTTAGGTCCTGCCAGCCTAAGGGAATTTATGCAAGCAAGTGGAAGGGAACAATGCCAAGGGAAGGCAGCAATAAAAAGAAGATGAAAAAGTAGAATAACAAAATCAAATCTTTCTTAGAGAAGCATGATCAATTAAATCAGGCGTTGATGCAATTGATGCAAACCCTCAGTGCTACAATAACTGGCAACAAATCAGGGCCTAGCAATGTTGATAAGGACATAGCTCTTGTTCAAGAGTAGTATGAGACAGAGGCATCCAAAATTTTGAACGAATACCAAAGCCTACCATATGATGCAAAGGCTTCTATTCATGTCGATGTGTATTTGAGAGCACACGAGTCCCACTACTCCCACAAAAAGGGACTTTATGACTACATAAGGCGAAGGAAGAAAGAAGAGGAAGATTTAAAAGCCACCAAGGAAGAGATCAAAGGGTCAGAGCCAGAACAATTAGTCTTGAAACAAGAAGAGCCCCAAGTGATGGGATGTGAGCCAAACTTAGAAAAGGAGGAAGTCGTAGAAGTGATTGAGTCCTTTGAAGACGCTGAAGTGGAGCTCGAAGAGGAGATTTCAATTGCTCATAAGGAGGTCAACGAAGATGTGGTGATAGTAGAGCAAAACGAATAATCAGAGATTTGAGCTATCAAATAGGAAACGTTTACACTCCCTTGTTCCAAGATTGTTCAGATCATTGGAGTTTGGATGTCAAATGTGTGTCTTGTCTTGTGGTTACATAGTGACATTCTTCAACAGAGCATGGGAAATGGTATGATTGATGAGATGCCTCACGAGACGCTATAGAAAGGAAAACAAAATAGTTCATATTGATCTGGAATCCTAGTATACGAGTGCGAATTGCTCGGGGAAAAGCATTTTTCAGGACGAAAGGACTATCATGTCCCCAATCTAGGACCTAATCCAATCAGCTGGAAAAAGCATTTTTAAATGCTGATTTAAAATGATATTAATAATAATATTAAATATTAAATAATAATAAATAATAATATTAAATATAAATTTAAATTATTGAATAAATAATATTTAAATTTAATAAATTCTCTCTATGGCCGACCTTTCCGAAGGCTATGTATTTAGGTAGATCCTGGCTTCATGGTTGAGGATTATGGAATGAAGATATTGGAATTGACCATGTAGTGGGTCTTGCTTGGGAGGACGTAGTCCCTTGCTAGTGGTCCTGTATCTTTGTTCTTCTAATTCGTCCACCTTCTGGTCCATCATCTCTGCAATTCATATTCACAAGCCATTCATGAGCTTTGGAGGCAAGAGTTCATTTTGGGAGGTTTCACGAGAGACACAATTGCAAGCTGCATCACATTCGAGGAAAATTCATCTTGGGCATCTGTCATATCCATATTCAGCCCAGTTCGATAGTTGCACCTGGTCGACATCACTATTCTGGTCCACCACAATTACCTGTGCGAGGAATACCATTTCCGTGATCAATCCGAGGAAGCAAAGCAGAGGTTCCAACACACACACAGCATGAGACATTGACAACGCACTCCTAGAAAGGACGAAAATCTCTCAGAAGCTGACAAGACCAGTCACTCTTGGAGCCAATCGCGGAACTGGAGGGAGGCGTGTAAGCTTGCATCCTGTTCTGGCGGCTAAAGAGAGGAGGCGACAATCAATCATTAGACCCCGTTAGGCATTGCACCCATATATCGAGTGTCCATTGCAGCTATAGGGAAACTACATCTGGACTTGGGCGAGCATTCACAGTAGTGCCTTTGGCATCCACTCCATTTAGAGCTTCAAGTCCCGTGCGAGCCTTATTAGCGAGTCCATTCCAATGTGAACCAGGGAATCTCTGCTTTATAATAACGGCCTGTGATTTCTCAGTGATCTGGGTGGGACTTCAGGATTCATGGCTGAGTGGTGTGATTTCTGCATGAGGCTATTTTTCTGAGTATACGCCTTATGTGATCTTGATTTGTGTTCATCCAGTTGGCAGTTTTCAATAATATTCAATCTCTATTATCATTCCCTGCTGTTGCTTACAAGTTGTGATTGGTATAATCGGTGTAATCAGTATTTAGTATATTTCAGTATTTGGTTAAATTGGCACATTTAGTATTGTGTTTCTTACAAAGAGTGCCAATTTTAGTTTGTCTTTTAACTCCCCCATGTAATTGGCATGCTGCAATTTTGTAGATTATTAGATAATAACTTCAAATCAATCCATATGGATGGCATGATTTTTGAAGAGTACTAGTTTTGGTTTGTTTCTTAACTTTCCCACATAATGAGCATGTTGCATTCTTGTGTTGCAAGTACTTTCATCTCCTAGATGTGTAGTGGTATTATTTACCACAATTTTAACAAGACCAATAAATTTTTGTTCATACATAATTGTTTGATTCTCTAATTTTTTTGTACTATATAGCTAATTAACTATTACAGAATGTTCTCATGCAGCTGCTTAGCTAATTTTATTTAACTGTCACTGCTCAAATTTTGTAGGAGTTAGTGGTGTTGTTTTTAAAACTTTTGTGCTTATTTTAAGCAGTTGTCAAATTGTAATGCTTTTTAGCATATAAATCGAAGAAAAGGAAACATGTGCAAAAAAGGAGGTAAGGAAATATGTGCAGCCATGTTGCACATTTTGCATTATGAAGTGGCTGCATATTTTCAGCCCCCCCTATTTATTTATAGCTGAAATTCTAATCTTTAAATTCTAGCAGCTCCATGTTTATATTAGAAGATTCCATTATCTTTTGTGCTTCACAAAAAATTTACATAGGAACATCTTTACTGCTAAAAATGAAGTAGCAAAGTTTGTTAAGCAGCTGCATGGGACCACTTTCTTAGTGAAATATTCTTTTTGAAGTATATGTTCATTAGGGTTTATACTAACTAGATCAGTGATTGATGCTTTAAACAGGGCAATCCAGATGGACAGATGATGCTAGCATCCACTATTACTCCTTTACCACAATCAAGTTTGCATGGTGGAAAAATTATTGAAGATGCCAATCGAGTGTCATTTGGAAGGTTACCTTAAAACTTTGCTTGTTAGTTAAATTTCACGTTATCTTTATTAATATTGGTTTTGCTTCTTTATGATACATGGCTTGATGCCAGGGCCTGATTTAGAAATTTCAATCTGCACCCTTTTTTAAGGTCAACTGTTTTATTTAGCACGAGGATGAAATTTCAGCTTTACTGTGGTATTTCAATTTTTAGAGTTTTGCTTGTAGCAAACTCTTAATGTATGTGAGGACTGGCTAATATAAATCCTTTTTCTTTTACACAGTATCCTTGTTCAGGCCATTATTTCAAGCGAAGGTCAAAATGATCTTGAGGTAAAGTGATGAAACCTCTTATGCATTGATATAAAGGAAAGGATTATATTTGGCATAACAAGAACTGCGATAGAATTCTGGAATTGCTTACAGGAAGAAAGCATCATATAGGAACTGCCTGAATCAGAGGATGCTGATTTATGAAGGCATGCTGCCTTTGGATCATCAATGTTTTCAGTGGCAAATTAAATATGTATATGTATAGAAAATTGTTCCTGCTATAATATTTCAGTAATCATCCCAAGAAATAAGATTTTGCATTGTTTTACTCCTTAAGGTACTTTTCTGCACGAGAAAATTCCCTTGAAAACCATTGAATCATGGCAATATTTTTTTCCTGCAAATGTTGTTCCATAACATTGGAACTGTCAGAAAAGGCCTATTTGTATGCTTTTAGTTTTCTTATATTGTCTTAGGTAGCATCAAGTAATCTTGACTCTTCCTATTTAACTACACGTGCACGTCTTCCTTATTCTTGTGGCAGTAAGACTGGCATAAGCTGCACTTTCATTTGCATCTGCTATATTCTGCCAGGGATTATTCAGTTCCTATTTTTTATCTTCTGCTTCCTGTTGATGTTTTCTTTCCATAATGGGAATTGGACTTATCCTGAAATTATACTCTGGTACTCTTGTTCTCTAGATGAGTATCCTTAACCAGCTGCATTTTTTTCTTTCTTTTTAATATTTGTATACACCCCCATTTTCTATATCTCCTTGAAGATCTCCCTAACAAGTTTTCTTTATAAACTTAGGTGTATACTGTATTACCATCCATTTTCTGCCTTTTGTCTCAACCTGTTGGACCCTTGATTTGCTACATCTCCTGTTCATATGCACCTGTTTCTTCCTGTAGAATCTTTTGGAAAAATGTGTTCATTTTAATTTTTGGCAAATTTACAATGCTTGTTTTGGACATTCTGAAACTGCTTGCACTTGTGTACTGAGTTTGCATTGTTAGAATTCATAATTTAAAATTGTAAATAAGCCTTAATAGGGCTTTTCAGCAACGGACATAAAATAAATATTTAATATGTTTTTCTCTTATCTATAATGATGTAACTTGATGAATAATGCTTTGAGAGTAATGATCTGGTAGTTACAAATATAAAAAGTTATGTATCACATTTTAGCCAAGCAAGGGAACTGCATCGTTGGTTAAAATCTCTTTGCATTTCATTAGCAAAATCATGTCTTAGTATAGATGTATCATTCAAGAGTGTTTATTTAGTGTAGACGATTTATAAGTGCACTTTTACTTTGCTATTATCACCATATATCCCTATATACTACAATTTTGTAATACAGAATGGTGAAGGTCAACGAAATTACTGTAGAATTTTTGGCTGTTAATAACTTAATATTAATATTGTAAGGAAGAAGAAACAGGTCTCACTTGGTTCTTTGCTATTAAAAGAAAATCAGAGTCTCACAAGGTGTATGATTTATTCATCATTTTCTATTTATGTCAGGCCAGCTGCCGGGCTGCAAGTATTTTATCTCATATCCTGAAAGACAATGTGCAGTGCAAAGAGCGGGTATGTAATTGAATGGCCTATTTAGTGCTTCACTTCCTACTATTTTGCTTTGCTAGAATAGTTTATTTTTTGCACAAAAATGATAGTTTATCAACATGGCTTTCTTTGGATTAGGATTGGATGTGAATCTTTTGGAAGTCTTTATCTTCTCCCCAAAAACATTTTTCTTCTTTTAATTGTGTGGTCTCTTCATCTTTTTTCTCTACATGGTACCAAAGTTTAGTGGAAAAAATGACCACATTGAAGCATATATGCAAAGGTAGTGAAAATAGGAGGATATAAAAAGTCCAGGACATCACTGTGCCAACATGGAGGGGTGATGTTTTTTGAAGGTCAAATACTGAAGGTGTAACAAACAAATGAAAATGTTTGAATGCGATAGTTGAGTGCTTCAGGGTTTAGAATATGGTGGGGTGCCTATCCCCTAAAATCTTTCTAGTGAGCATGTTGTTATGCCTAAGTTCTAGTATGGGGTGGTGCATTTTGGGGATGGCTAGAGTAAAATAAAAAAATCTCGGGCACAAGCATCAGCTGTATTAATCTATAACTACTTTTTGTATAAACGTTGATTCACTATGTAGAAACTGATGCATATTATAGGAATAAGTGCAGATTTAGAACATAAACTCCTTGATTTGTCGTCGGCAGATCACACATTTGGACCTAGCCAGCGAACATTTGAGATTTTATGCATCACAATCATAGATTGGTACAAGTTTCATAGAACTAGTATCCTATGATGTCAAAATTTACTGACAATAAGCTCTAACTTATGATCCTAGAAAACATATGGCTGTCCAGGTCTTGTCTGCTTGGTTACAGTTTCCATGGTTGCAAGGGTTACATCTCAAATATTAATCTCTTTAAGCAGTTTATTCTGTTTATATCATATATGGTAATTGATGAGAAATATTTCCACAAATAGTTGAATGTTTGTTGCTGGCTGTCTTGATATATTTCTAAGGGATGATGATGAAGAATGTCCATCTTTCTAAGGGATGTTGATGAAGAATGGCTGTCTTTTATACTTCTGGCAATGTTAGATAGTGTCATTTTCTCAGCATTGGCTAATTAGTGTGAATGCCTGTTTATGATCCACCTGCTAATACTTCTTTCATATTTAAGATGATGTCGGAGCATGGAATATCAAGAATTGGGTGAGGCACTTCTGGTTATTATGCCACAGCAGACTAGTTATAACATTTTTCTGTTTCTTTTTGAGAAGTTAAAGCAGCTGGAGTAGCTCTTTGAGTTACGGAATAAGGATTTATCTGGTAATATCTTTCAGACCTAAAGCAGCTGAAGTAACAAAGGAGATTCAATTTACTATAATGGTTAAAAATGTAGCTCTTTTTCATCTCATTGGTAACAGCTTTTGTCAATTCAGTTAGATGACACCTTCACTAAAGAGTGTATGGGGAAGCAACAATATTGACCTGGATAAATGAAGGGGATTGTAACATGAATTTTTTCCCAAATCTATGTGACTTTGCCATTAACTTGATTCATAAACAATAGCAGACAGAACTTATGCACTAATATTAAAG
Source organism: Sequoia sempervirens (assembly GCA_007258455.2). Classification (NCBI taxonomy): domain Eukaryota; kingdom Viridiplantae; phylum Streptophyta; class Pinopsida; order Cupressales; family Cupressaceae; genus Sequoia; species Sequoia sempervirens. The sequence goes on along the minus strand of VDFB02206989.1, from coordinate 120,710 downwards.
GTTACAAGTTTAATATTGTAAATTTTTTGAGATCTCAAAATTGAAATTGCCTTTTTCCTCCACTATCACTTTCTGATGTGAATAGGTTGTTGAGTTAGGTAATTGCATATTGGCAAACATGACGCTGATTATTTTAGCTTAATCTTTTTTAGTTTCCTAATAACATTTACTGCTTTGAGTTGTGCTTTGGGAGAGGCCATTTATGTTTAAAGTAGCACTGCATTGTGGGTAGCTTGTCATTTGAGTTGAAAGTGCCTGAAGTAAGGATCCTTATGTTTTTCAGGCTCAATACAAAGGGGATGAGTGCCTGCAGTCACATAACACAGAAATTATGTATGTTTATGACTAATAAAATCTGAAGAATTACTCGTATGTTCATTTGTAATTGAAGTTTCCAATGGGGCCCTCGCCAAAAGATAAAATTGAAAATATACAACATTCAACCATAGATGGATATACATATGAGAGCAAATCACACCTTTTCACATGAGAAGCCTGACAACAAAATGATATGTGTCCATTCAATACAAACAACAAAATTACAAAAAAATGGCCTAAGCCCCATATCAGCTTTGAACAAAAAGCTTAAATCCACTATCACGGGGACTTTATCAGCCCAACCAGATCAAGATCCGTTAGAGGAATTTTATTCTCTTGCTGCCTCTTGTCAAAACTCCTGCCATACCTACAGAAGCACCAGCCCCATCAGCCTTACCTTGCAGAGATATAGATGGGCGATCTTCATGAAATAGAAACTGGACTCACAACACCTTGGTTTTTTTGGCAGAGTAGTACAGTTTGCCATCTCCAAAAGAGGTCAGGCTAAACAGATCTGTAGTCCTAAACTCCTGCTCTTGTAAGTGACAGCAATATGCTTAACAGCCATTGCCAGGTCTTTACAAAATTTAGACATCTCTACATGTTGACAGAAAACTGCCAAAATACTTTTATGGAGAATACTGATATCACTCTGCAAATTCTACAACCAAGGGCCCTGAGCACTGTTGGCAGCTTATGGAGAACACTGATATCACTCTGCAAATCCTACAACCAAGGGCCCTGAGCACTGTTGGCAGCCTGCTGTACCTCTTCACTTGGAGACACAGGACAATTGACAGCCAGAAGCAGAACATGAATGATTCAGTACTCAATTCCTGACATTGTTCTTTGGCTAAAATTCTGGAAGAACATGGCAAGTTTACTTGGCATCTCTGCTGAAGTTTCAGCTCAGTGATTCATGGGTTGATTAAAATGACAGATATTGAAATGGAGGCTCTAGAGTGCTCATCTCATTTCTCCAGAATTTCTCCTCTGGCTTGTCTGGAAAGTGAAATGCTAGAATCTTTGACAACGCTTGGCAATTGGCCCATATTATTTTCTGGTGGGTCAAGGCTCAGATCCTCAGTGCTGCTGTCACCTACACTTTATCAACTGCAGTAATTTATTTGTCTTGTAAATGGAATATCCTTAACATTATAGGCTTGTACAGTTTATGATAAGTGCACACTACTTGGGCCCCACTTTCAAGATTGAATTAAAACTTGATGGAGCTACCCAAAACAATCTTGGAAAGACAGAAATAGGAGTGATCTGAAACTATCACCATCTTCTCACAGAACATAGGACCACAAACAAACAACTCTGCCACTCTTGGCTCTGCATAGAGAAACACAATAAGCCATTCAATATGGAGTCAACTGGCTGCACAGGAGGTTGCTCTAGGGTTCTTATTAGTCTAGTTGAAAAAGTTTGCCAAAACCATGAAAATCACCTGTTTTAGGCTTTTAGCCATAGCAGCAAGGCAGTGAACTGTTTGATAAAATGTTTTGGTAGACATGTATGAAAAATGTGATAGCATAGACAAGGCAATGAACTGTGAGAAAAATGCCTCAAAGAAATGTGGTCTCATGGAAGGCCATGACAAGCAAATGCAATTGGCAGCTGCTCCTAGTTATTAGTTATGCAATGTGAAGTAATTGCATAATTGCTTAGGTTGACTTTGTAAAAAACTATATTGTAATTGAAATCTTGTCATCTATTAGCATCTAGTTATTAATTATGCAATGTGAAATAATGCTTTGAGTTTGAAAGATGTGCAATGCAATGTAATCAGTGATATGAATATAAATTACAAAAATCTATTTTCTACAATTCATTAGTTAAACTCTTTATTTTATTTGCTCTCTATATCTCTATGTTATGGAAATGCATTTCAATTTCAAAAACAATAGTTTTTATCTCTTGTTCTACAATTTTTTACTTTTTTTTTTATATCTGATTTTTTCAAAAAATCTTATACTTGTGGTTTGCCAATTTTTTGCCCAAAAGATTTTTGCTGCTATGCCGGTCTCCAACAAACAACCATGCTGAAGTCTTGGCTCTACATAGAGGAACTCGATACCCATTAAATATAGAGTCAGCTGGCTGCACATTGAATGACACTCTAGGTTTATCACTAATTCTCGATGCATCTGCATTCTGCATTTGCAGATATTCTGCTTGGAATTGAGTGACAGTATAAAATCTGACTGGTATCCTACATTTGCACAATGGTTGGCTCAAAAATCAGACAAGGGCACTCTGAAGGGTGATAATGGTTGTTACATGTTGTCTACTCACACAATCAAATTGGCCTTGACTGCCAGTTGACCTTGGATCAAGGGCATTCTCTATTCTACTTGCTCATCAGCCTGTGTACATTGTTAACTTCTCACAATCACTTGTTAAAATCTGAAGATGTAATGTCCCCTATCCTAATTTGCCCAAAAATTTGCCTATTGATCACAAATTGCTGCAAACTAGGGTTAGGGTTTTCACCTTATTAAATAAATATCTCTTTAATGATGTATTCTTGGATTGGAAACCTGCATTCACCCCATGAACAATAGTTCCACACATGCACATATACATTTGTTAGCATTAGTTTATGGCATCACACTTATAGATTGATCACAAATGCAACTATTATGAACTAGGAGGAGCAACCTAGTGTGTTCGCCCAAAGCCTTTTGCCAAGCCTAAGACATTGTATACCACAACCCTCCCTGTTGGTGACTTGTACCTGCTTTCCCTAGTGTTGTACCCAAAACCAAAATTTTTGCTTCACTAAGGCATTTTGCTTAATTGAGTCTTAACCTTGTTACAGTGATGTCAGAAGGTCATTTTTGGGATTTTTAAATATGGAGTTGGTGTCAGTGTCATGTCAGTCGATTACTGAAGAAATCCAAGGAAAATAAAAATTTGAAGGAAAATTGTCAAAATTTTCTATCTCTGGAGAGGGGAGCACATTTTGAAAAGGGCGCCCTATCTTTTAGGGGCTCAGATCCTGCTTTTAGGGTTTGTCACCTCTAGCAGACATTTGTCCGGCATCACGTCAGCTTCGCAATGGGCTATCAGGTTTATCAAACGGACCTGTTTTGTGCAAGTTACGGAAGATATAGCGCAAAACGAGAGGAAATTGAGAATTGGCTAACACTGGAAAAAAGAGCAGCTTTTGAAAAAGGCGCCCATCTTTTTGAGGGGTTAAATGAAGGTTTTTGGCTAAATGTCACCCAGGATGTTTATCTCACATTTGTTCAAGCTTCGCGACGCATCCGTCAGTGGGTGAATCCGAGTTGCAGAAGTGCCTGAACCAGAGGTCAAACATGGGGTCAAATCTTAGTCAAAATATCAAAGGAAAAAGCAAAAGAGCACCTTTTCAGAAAGGTGCTTGAGCTTTTCAAGCCTTTAATGCTTTCTTTCTGATGATCTCAGATGTTCAATTTGTCCGTGTTACGTTCAGCTTTCCGTTGCCTGTCTCCGTCAGATCAGAAGATGACTCAACAGCTTGTAGTCAGAGTTTTTGTGTTATTTTAGTCAGTTCCAGAAATGGCTAAGTCTGGAGGGAAAAAGAGCAACTTTTCAAAAAGGCGCCCTTGATTTTCACCGCTCAGATGATGTTTTCTGGAGAAATGTGCCTTTGTAGCTGTCATCCAGAATGAAGTCAGCTTTGCAATGAACCTGTGATCCAGTCCTGAAAATGGGTAAAACAAAAGTTATGAAGGATTTATTTTTCCCTTCGTACGAGATCGAGATGTCAAAATGTGACTAAGTCTGAGGAAAAGCGCAGCTTTTGAAAAGGGCGCTTGGTTTTTTTTGAGCCTTCAGATGTCAGTTTTATGGTCTGTAGTCTCAAGGTACCTTTTGATTAGTTTTTGTTCAGCTCTGTGATGTACCTGTCAGCCAGTCAATCGGAGAAGTCAGTCAGCCAGTGTCAGAGGATGAATAGAGGTCCCGGCAGAGGTTTAAGCCTAAATTTTCATCAAAATTGGCTAAGTCTGGAATTCGCCTTGAGAGGTCAAAGTTGAATTTTCGAAAGAAGTTGACTGGTGCGTCCTAACTTGAGTTCAGACTTCAGTTAGACTAAACGATTTCTGGGTTGTCATCTCCAGTTCATATTTTGGCATGTTGAGTGATCTTTCAGTTTGCATGTCGAGTTAACTAGTTTGCATGTCCAGTTAACAACTTTGCATGTTGAGTTAACTTGTTTGCATGTTGAGTTAACTGAAGATTATGCTTGAAAATTAACTGGAGTTTGCATGCATGGCGCAATTGATGAAGATTTTGTGAAGTTGATGCTTCATTCATTGTCAACTGGAGTTTTCAAAAGGGTCGCCATATTTTAAATTAAAGCATGAATTTAGTCTTTGTGAAGTTGGCGAATTTTCCTTTGAATGTCAACTGAAGTCTTGAAAGGGACGCCATATTTAGAATTTTTGAAGATTTAAAGCTTGAAGTGTGGCGAATTCATTGTCAACTTCAGTTCTGAAAGGGACGCTTTAATTCTTATTTATGAATTTAGTGGATTTGTGAAGTATGGCGAATTCAACAAAGATTGTCAACTGAAGTCAAATTCGCATGGTGTTTTAAATAAATTTGTCAACTAAAGATTGAAAGGGAAACCCTAAAACATGGCGCCTTATTTAGCTTATTTTAGTTTCAGTTAACTAAAATGAGGTCCAATCATAAGCCAAGCGCCATTTTTCAAGGTTTTATGCTTTGTGCGAATTTCAAAGATGAAAGTCTATTTATTCAAGCATTGGCGTCCATTATTTCTTCATCTCAAGCTTCGAAATATACTTTCTTCTTGAGCGACCAGCAAGCTAAAGGTGCTACAGGTGTCAGAATTCAGTGTTCTTCATAGCAACGGATTCAGATTGTTCGAAGGAAGAAGATTCAAGACTTTGTTTTCACTTTGCATGCAGGTTTCATCAAATTTCAAAGAAGAGATGGGCGAATTTTTCAGAAGTAGAGCAAACAAAACTTTCTATCTTCTGTCTTATTTCTTCTATTTCTCATCTTAGGTACTTTCTTCGCATGTCAAAGAGAATGGAAAAATATTCAGAATCTGACCATCTGGGTTCGCATACTTCAATATTTGCAGCAAAACCCATGTCTTAGATTTTTTTGAGAAAATTGCCCCGCAGCCTTCATTCTGAAGCTCTGTGCTTTTTTCCGAAGATTTCTTTGCATGTGGGATAAAATCACATCTTTCTGAAAATCGCATCATCTGGGTTTGTTCAGAATTCCGTTGTGCACAAAACCCATGTTCTAGATTTTCTCAAGAAAAATTGCCTCGGGAAGCTCTAAAAACCCCTACAATTCTCGACTGAAGAATCTTTGCATGTCAAGCTAAACGACGTGTTTTCGCAATTTTGACGTTATGGGTTGTCTTAGAATCCTTTTCTAGACAAAACCCATGTCTCAGAATTTTTGGTGAAAATTATCCTCCAACAGGGTATTTTTAGCCTTACCAGGAGCCATTTTTGCTTTCCGGAGAAAGTTGTTAGAACATAGTTGTGTTCACAATCAACGGGCAAGTTTTTCAGAAGGCGGTTCAACTAGACTGAATTCAAGACCAAATCGGTCTTAATTTAGGTTTTCATCAGAGTCGCTGACAATGAAGCGTTAAGTTGCAAAAGGAACAGAGATCACTTCATTTACGGAGCCGCCAAAGTCACTCAGATCCTGTGCCATTATCTTCGTGAAGATGGTACCTACGCTGATCTTAATGAAGTACAAGCTGAGTTCAAAAAGCTGATTCGTGATAACCTTGAGGGAGATCCTATGGCGACTAAGTTGGAGAATATTTCAGTTATTTTAGCTAGTTTCAAAAAGGCAACTGAAGATGTCAGAGAATGCATGCATACAGTCAAGGAAAGTGAGAGAATTGAAGAAACAGACTGTTGTTTTGGATAGCATCAAAGTGCCAGATGACAGAGAGATTGATGAGTTCTTGGTCGAAGTGTTAGACCGAGATGACATGGAGTGATCTGCCAGTTGGAACCTACAGTTAATTTCGAGGGTTGAGTCATGAGCAGCAGTTAACTCGACTTTCAGTCTTGAGTTTACTTGCTGATTTCACACATGGTTATCTCGTCCTTGGAATTATCGTCACAGGAGTTAGGGTTAGAGTTTCCAGTTAACTGAAGGTAGTGTCCAGTTAACTCTGCTTTAAATAAGGATGTGCATGCTTGCACATGGTCCATTTAGGTTAAATGTTTCGGTTAACTGATGGTAGTTTTCCAGTTAACTGTATAGTTTACTTTATTAGGGTTTAGTAATAAATCTTGCATGCATTGCAAGACTGTAGTTGACTCAAGGTGATTTTAGGGTTCCCTACACCTTGATGTATATAAATAAGAGCTTTTGCTCATTTGTAAATGACTTTTGCTTGAGAGAGAAATATATGCTGCGCCTACCTTGCCCTCAATATTGCTCTTTTGGTATTTGTTCATGCGTCTTTACTATTATGATCAATTGTTATGCCACATAGGGTTTCATGCGATTGTAATGGTGAATTCTTTCCATAGTTTAGATAAATCTGTTTTGTGCTTAATAAACTTGTTCAGATTGAGATGATAGTTGCGCCACCTTGCCTTCAAGTAGAGAATCTGCACTTGGTTATCGTGTGTTGTTGTTAACAATAAACTAATTCGGATTGAGATGATAGATGCACCACCTTGCCTTCAAGTAGAGAATCCGTATTCAGTTTATCGTGTGATGTTGTTACCAATAAACTTGTCTAGATTGAGCTGATAGATGCGCCACCTTGCCTTCAAGTTGAGAATCTATACTCGTTTATCGTCGATAGTCAAACCTTGCCCGTTTCCTCATGCTCTGTTTTCTTGAGGAAACTGGATAGATTTAAAGTAGTTAGCTTAGTTGTAGTTAATGATCTGTGAAACCAGAAAATCCTTAGCTGCAACGTTCTTGGTTTTCTTAACCTTGTGCCTCTTCTAGCTGAGAACAAAAAGATAGGACTTAGATTAATTTTCTTTTCCATGCATTCCAACACTACGAGGGAGCTTCCCCTCCTAATTTGAAGAGCACTCATTACGCAGTGTGCATATCTGTCCGTACAAACCTCCACTCCAGAGGTGTTAGTTTTTACGCCAACACCTAGCCATGTCACAACCCCGAAAGACACTTTGCCTTCTGGAGGAAGCTAGTGGAGCTTATAGTGGTCTAGGCCTACCACCCCTCCATGGCCCTTCCCTTCTTTGGTCTGAGCAGATTTGAGTGGGACCTCCAACCCTCCATGGCCTATCCCTACCTTTGGACAGGGCAGATCTTAAGTGGACTCTCCACTCATCCATGGCCCCTCCTTGCATTGGGAATAGGCGGATCTTAAGCGGGGTCTCTAGGCACCACTTTCTCAGGCATGTCCTCCTGAGCAAGTTTTCAAACACACAATTTATCTTTAGCCATAAAATGTAATAGCAACTATACATAACAAATGTAACTATTATGTACTAAGAAAACACTTTGCCTATTGGAGGAAGCTGGCGGACCTTATAGTGGTCTAGGCCTACCACCCCTCCATGGCCCTTCCCTTCTTTGGTTCGGGCGGACTTGAGTGGGACCTCTACCAATCCATGGCCTATCTCTGCCTTTGGATAGGGCGGATCTTAAGTGGACTCTCCACTCATCCATGGCCCTTCCTTGCATTGGGAATAGGTGGATCTTAAGCGGGGTCTCTAGGCACCACTTTCTTAGGCCCTTCCTCCCGAGTAGGTTTTCAAACACAGACTCAAATACTCAGATTTATCTTAGGCATTAATATTCAGTAGTATCCATACATGTTATGGCATTCTCAAGAACAACATCTAGATCCATGCCTACAGTAATAATGCACATATTAATACTAGAAATGCTATGCAGGTCTCTTACCTTCATTCCCAATCGATCTGTTCTTCACACTTAGAAGATATCGTTAGTGTAGATCAAGCAAATAAAAATCTATTATTCATATTCATATTAAAGAACCATGCCTACTCATAAGGTTCAATAATTGCTGCAAGCATCATTATTGTATAATCATAAATAATATATCTTCTATATAAACATATACATATTACTATTTCTAGTTGGTTCCCATTACAATGATTACTGTGGTATACATGTATATATATACAACTATAAATAGATATCCAATAACATATTAGCAATAATATCATTATTGCCTCATTATTTAAATCCATATTTAGTCATTCAATATCTACTTTACTAATGAATCCAGCTTATTATTGTTTTATTTCCTAAAGCATTGACTAAGTACCTTTTTCCAAACCTTAATATTCATCTCAACTGACTATTTATATTATACTTACCTGATCCCTGCTGATCTGCAGAGTTCTCCTTTATTTCCTTCCAGCCATGTAATGTAGAAGACTTTGTTCTTTCAGCAGCGATGATAAAGGTTTGTTCTCCTTTTTTTTAAATTCCTCTCTCCATCGATCAGAATATGTTTTTTGAGATTCTTTCTCTTATTTACTTTTCCTTCCTCCCTCCCCCATCGTTTGGCTTAGTCTCTTCCTTTATAAGTTGATGCCCATCCCTTTGACTAGGGATGTGACTTATGAGGTCACTGTTTCTTTGCAAAGGTTCATTACTAATTGTCACCTCATAAATATAGTCGTTGTTGTGTTAGGGGCCGATCCTATTTGGCATTTATTTATTTTATTTGTTATTTGTTATTTGTTTAGTTTATATTTTATATTTTATATTTAGTCTATGAATTGGGCTTGGGTTATTTTATATTTGTTATTTATGGTATTGATATTATAATATTTATGGTAGTCATTTATGCTCATAATTATAATATTATTTTGGGTAATCATAATTGTAATGGAATTGTCATATTTACATGTATTTTCTATTTATTTGTATTTCATGGTTTCTATATTTCAGTTACAATTTGGGGGACATGACAGTCCTCCCTGCCCAAGATTGTTTGTCCTCAATCAATCACAATTCCAAACATTTTTTCACATTAGGAGTCACGTCCTTTCACTCCTCCTCACTATTCTTGAGAGCCTAATTTATGTTTCTTGCAAGGTTAACTAAGGTTCTATTGTTAATTGGATTCTTCAATTGAAATGCTCTGCTTTTGTATCCCAAGTTTGAGGGAGTCATACTCTTAATAGTTACAACTCTTCATTATTGTATTTGCAAGGGATACACATAGTTGCATAAATATGTGTAGGTCACAAAGTATACACATGGAAGGTATACACATGCATTATTGGCTTACTTAAGAAGGTTGAATAGTTAAGTCTAATTAAAGTGGGAATGTCCTGCAGGATGGCAGAAGCATGCTTTGATGCCATTGTAATGTCCCCTATCCTAATTTTCCCTAGAATTCACTTGTTGATCACAAATTGCCAAAAACTAGGGTTAGGGTTTTCACCTTATTAAATAAATCTCTTTAATGATGTATTGTTGGATTGGAATCCTGCATTCACCCCATGAACAATGTTTCCACACATGCACATATACATTTGTTAGCATTAGTTTATGGCATCACACTTATAGATTGATCACAAATGCAACTATTATGAACTAGGAGGAGCAACATGGTGGGTCCGCTTGAAGCCTTTTTCCAAGCCTAAGAGGTTGTATACCACAACCCTCCCTGCTGGTGACTTGTACCTGCTTTCCCCAGCCATGTCACAACCCCGAAAGACACTTCACCTACTGGAAGAAGCTAGTGGAGCTTATAGTGGTCTAGGCCTACCACCCCTCCATGGCTCTTCCCTTCTTTGGTCCTAGACTTGAGTGGGACCTCCACCCCTCCATGGCCTATCCTTGCCTTCGGACAGGGTGGATCTTAAGTGGACTCTCCACTCATCCATGGCCCCTCCTTGCATTGGGAATAGGTGGATCTTAAGCGGGGTCTCTAGGCACCACTTTCTCAAGCCCTTCCGCTTGAGCAGGTTTTCAAACACACAATTTATCCGTAGCCATAAAATGTAATAGCAACTATACATAACAAATGTAACTATTATGTACTAAGAAAACACTTCGCCTATTGGAGGAAGCCAACGGACCTTATAGTGGTCTAGGCCTACCACCCCTCCATGGCCCTTACCTTCTTTGGTCCAGGTGGACTTGAGTGGGACCTCCAACCATCCATGGCCTATCCTTGCCTTTGGATAGGACGGATCTTAAGTGGACTCTCCACTCATCCATGGCCCCTCCTTGCATTGGGAATAGGCGGATCTTAAGCGGGGTCTCTAGGCACCACTTTCTCAGGCCCTTCCTCTCGAGCAGGTTTTCAAACACACAGATTCAAATACTTAGATTTATCTTAGGCATTAATATTCAGTAGTATCCATACATGTTATGGCATTCTCAAGAACAACATCTAGATCCATGCCTATAGTAATAATGCATATTAATACTAGAAATGCTATGCAGGTCTCTTACCTTCACTCCCAATCGATTTGTTCTTCATACTTAGAAGATATCATTAGTGTAGATCAAGCAAATAAAAATCTATTATTCATATTCATATTAAAGAACCATGCCTACTCATAAGGTTCAATAATTGCTGCAAGCATCATTATTTTATAATCATAAATAATATATGTATATCTTCTTTATAAACATATACATATTATTATGTCTTGTTGGTTCCCATTTACAATGATTACTTTGGTATACATATATATGTATACAATTATAAATAGATATCCAATAACATATTAGCAATAATATCATTATTGCCTCATTATTTAAATCCATATTTAATCATTCAATATCTACTTTACTAATGCATCCGGCTTATTATTGTTTTATTTCCTAAAGCATTGACTAAGTACCTTTTTCCAAACCTTAATATTCATTTAAACTGATTATTTATATTATACTTACCTGATCCTTGCCGATCTGCAGAGTTCTCCTTTATTTCCTTCCAGCCACGTAATGTAGAAGACTTTCTTCTTTCAGCCAGCGATGACAAAGATTTGTTCTCTTTTTTTATTCCTCTCTCCATCGATCAGAATTTTTTTTTGAGATTCTTTCTCTTATTTACTTTTCCTCCCTCACTCCCCCATTGTTTGGCTTAGTCTCTTCCTTTATAAGTCAATGCCTATCCCTTTGACTAGGGACGTGACTTATGAGGTCACTGTTTCTTTGCATTGGTTCATTACTAATCATCACCTCATAAAAATAGTCGCTGCTGTGTTAGGTGCCGATCCTATTTGGCATTTATTTATTTTATTTGTTATTTGTTATTTGTTTAGTTTATATTTTATATTTTATATTTAGTCTATGAATTGGGCTTGGGTTATTTTATATTTGTTATTTATGGTATTGATATTATAATTTTATGGTAGTCATTTATGCTCATAATTATAATATTATTTTGGGTAATCATAATTGTAATGGAATTGTCATATTTATATGTATTTTCTATTTATTTGTATTTCATGGTTTCTATATTTCAGTGTCACAATTTGGGGGGACATGACAGAAGGGCTATTTAAGAGGATATTCCAATGTTCCACGGAGTTTTCTGACGTGGGGATGGGATTCAAGGACGGGGGGACCAAGGGCCTAAGTTTGGGGACTGCAGTGGGACGACATTGATATTCATATAGTACTTGAAAAACTAGTTATAAAATGATGTATAAGAATTACATTTCAAATGAAACTTTGGCAAATTAGTAAAATAGCAAAATTTCAAATGCTAAATACTAAAAGTTTAAATAATTGAATACTAAATAAAATTTGTCAAATGAAAATGTCAAATTGGAGATTTCTATTATATTGAAAATATCATAAAGATGATTACAATGAGTAGCATGATATCAAAATAAGTACAAAATGTCAAAATGCAATGAAGGGAGGCCTCTAATCATCCCCATACTCCTCATCATTGGAACTACTAGACTCCTCATGGTCAAGCTCCACCAAACTAATACCAACCAGCCCCGCATCTGAACTCGTAGCATCCTCACAAATCTATGTTGGCTCCTCTAGTTCTACATCCCATCGTGCTACTAGACTCTCTTTGTACACAAGTCTTTTGCGGTCAATGAGACACAAAGCACTATGTACAACCACAAGCTTCTCCACTCTCCTAGAGGTAAGTCTGTTCCTCTTAAGAGAATGGGTGAAGCTATAGGTTGACCAATTCCTCTTAGCAATTGAAGAACTAGAAACCTGAGATAGCAATCAAATGGCTAGAGTGGTAGTCAATGATTTCGATACAAGGCAAGTCCACCACAAAATTGGGTCGTCCTATGTCATAGTTTCCATATTCATCTTGGCCACATCAGAATAACCCCTAAGAGTGGCAAATTTGGTCCACTTAGTATGAACCATGGTGACATCTATAGGATCATGCATTTTCTCAATAGCCCTGAAGAACCTTGTGCAAGGGAGTGTTAAGCTTCTTCCATCTACGATGAATGATTGGTTGAATGTGCTCATAGTAGAATGCTAATGTGGGGTCCTTCTCTCGTATGGAAGCCCTCATCTAGTCGAGCATAGAATCAATGCACTCATACACCTCTCCAAGGTTAGGTGCATCCACATCCCCATATCTAATGACTTGGAAAATTGGAGCAATGATGGAGACTATATATCTTGCATCACTCCAAAATAGATCACTCTTCACTATATCCTTCACCATCCTCCCCTGCTTTGTCCTAGACTCGGCCAACCAATTACAATCTGTTGTCATAACCATGGGTTGCAGTGACTCCTGCAACTCAATCATTCTCTCCAAGAGAATGAAATAGGATGCATATCTAGTCTCAGTAGGTTTCAAGAACTCCTTAGTGAAGCTCCTGAAGAGTGCATGTGAAGTGTGTTGCTTGTAGATAAGCATCTGCACATCTCTAGCATCACTAACCATTGTTCTGATCCACTCAATCTTCTCCATGTCCTTGAGTGCATTGTGCATGGCATGCACACAACACGGAGTCCACCAAATATGTTTGTAAGCTGCCTCAACAAGTTTCCCCCCAATTTTGCACACGTGTTGCATGTGTCACTACTTGGACCACATTTTGTGGCCCAACCTCCTCGATAGCAGCGTTGAGGACCCCAAATTGAAAATCAACATCTTTGCGATGCCCTGTACAATCAACTGCCTGAAGAAAGTACGGGCCCTTTGTTCATGTAACCATGATATTGATGAGTGGATGATGGCTAATGTCTGTCCAACCATCCATTACTATACTACATCCAGTCTTCACCCAACATTCCTTCATTTTCTCTATCAACACATTGATCTTGGAATAGTTCTTATCCAAGATTGTGGTCCTCAATTTTGTTTCACCTGGTGGCACATATGATGGTCCTCCCCTTGCTACCATTGACTCATCTCCTTGTAATAAGAGATTGAGCTACATGAAATGGGATACCATTGGCAAAGAAGAAATTGCCAATGGCATTATCTATCTCATCCTTTAGTTGCACATTGAACAAATCAGCTATGGGGTTACTTTGAGATTACAATTTGTGTTTCCCCTTAACCCTATCCTGTATGGGCACTGGAAAAAGAACCTAGCATCACTCTTACTCTCACTACAAAGTATGACTAGAACTTTGTGATTGGCTTTGTTGAACATGTGCCCTATGAGATAGTACTAGGCATAGGTGTAGCTACATTGTCATCAGGAACACCTCATAGCTTATTTATCTCAGCTTTGTATTTGAGGTTTGCCGGTTGTGCCAAAAAATAACATGTCTCCACACCTTTTCCTCGAATAAAAAGGTGTGCATTAACTCTATTAATGCTGCCATACCATTCTAGATCACAAAAGTGGCACTTCCACCTCCTTGTGCCACCAGATGTCCCTAGTCTAATTGGAAATTTTGTTGCAAACTGTCTGAGAGGAGACTTTGATCAAAAGGACCCCTAGCATACTTTATTAGTAATGTGGAGGGGCACTCTATAGTACTTGCTGCACTTGCCATGGAACTAGTTTGGGCTTCAGGCTTAGCCCCATGGTCACCCCCCTCAGCCTCAGGTTCAATATGAACCTCTATCTCATCCTCACTCATGTCATGAGAGCTCATTGTGACACTGCAATAAACAATATAAATTCTATAAGTGCCTAGTTTCACCCTAGTTTAACAAATTTGAAAATAAAATTTAAAATTTGATGTTGAATCTTGATGAAAAAATAAAAAATGAACAATGAGCATTGAAATCAATATATGAATATGCATTTGCAGCCATGCTTATTAATTATTTTTAAATCATAATTCCATAAACATGGCAGCAAATGTATATTCATAGATTCATTTCAATGTTCATTGTTCATTTTTCATTTTCTCATCAAGATTCAACATCAAATTAGGTTTTGAAAATGAAACTTAGAAAAAAAAAACTTCAAAAAACAGTCATAAAAACCTACCTTGTGTTTGAAAAATCCCTCCAAGATGATGTAGAATCCTCCTCTTCTTCTTGCTCCTTCTCACCCCTATTGCACTCGCAACACCTCAATGATGCTCAATCTCACTCCTTCACTCCTTCAATCACTCTTCTCACTTCTTCACCTGGCTGTTAGAAAACATCGAAAACCAAATGTGAGGAAAAAGTGAGGATTTGTGAGTGTTTTATAAAGTTTAGAGGGCATGGAAGGGGCCCACTTGCCATTAGGGCTTGTCCCTTGTCACAAAAATCAACTAAAAAACTGAAATTAAAACAAATAAACACTTTTTCCACGCCCAAGTTCAAGAGACACCTAGACGCCCCCGGGACGCTTGAGGGACTCCTGGGTGTCCCTGGGACATCCCAGAGACATCCTAGTGTCCTCGGCGAACCAACAGTGGTGGAGGTGTAGCGAAGGGATGCCCCCAACTTGTCCCCACATCTCTAAGACATCCTTGTCTAGGAAACATGGAGATTTGGTGGGGGGGGAGAGGGGGGATGCATCCTCGTGGAACATTGGGATATTCAAATCCTTCACATAAATAAATAAATTAGCAACTATCTGCACATATGTACAATTTATGCAAAAGGATTGATAGATTTTCTCCATGTATCTCCACTCAAGTGCTATCTGTATCAAATCAAGTTACAATGATTCCTAGGTGAAACCCCATATTCGTGGAAATAGCTATAAAAACATCCTTGTTTTTTGCAATTGCAAACATGACACAAAGAAGTTAAAAAATTGTGGTGTTGTTGGACATAGAAGCAAGCAATCTAAGAGCAGTGCTAAAGCAAGTCTCACTAGGGTTTATCACTAAGTTACTGGTTCTTCTCGTGAAACCCCTTGGTCCTAGTCCGAGTCTGCCTGGCTCTAGCCCATAGCCTGTGGGTTTGTCCTTAACGGACCCAAACCGAACCTAGGCAAAATTTGGGTGGATTTTGCAGATTCATTTTTTTAATTTTTTTTTTTTTTGTTGTTTTTGTACTCTAAAAAGTCTCATTTGCCCCCGAAACCTTAAAATGATGTGTGCCATGAAGGTTTGTGTGGCTTTGATGGTCTTAACTTGGGTCTTATTATGAATGCAAAATGATGTACGCCATGAAGGTTTGTGTGGTCTTGGAGGTCTTAATTTGGGCTTCGTGGCGAGGGCTTCGCCCTTCGACCCCGCCCTGTATCACAACAGGGAGCACACTAGGGGCGCTAATCCTGGACCTCGAGAGGGGCATTGTCCCTTGACCCCGCTGGGAGCATTGCCCCCAGACCACCACAAGGGGCATTGCCCCTCGACCCCACAAAGGGTGCTGCCCCTTGACCCTACTTGGGGCATTGCCCCCAAATCCCCACGAGGGGTGTTGCCCCACAACCCCATTGGGGGATTTCCCTCAAACTCCCTTTGAATTCATTTGATTTTCTAGGTACTCTCCAAGTCCAAGTTTCCAAGTTTGCCTAAAGTCTTCATCTATAATATCATCATCCGATTAGACAATCTTCCTTGATGTTACTTGATGCTTACCTACAAGGAGAAATGCAACAATGTAGTTAATTTTAATATATAATATATATCATGGCATTCGAGTTTGACTAATTGACATTCTAATATATATATATATATATATATATATATATTTATGGTGGTTTTGTTTATCATACAATATATGATGCTATGTGTAGTATTTTGAACTTAATTATTGTTGTAAAATTGTAAATATGTATATATTTTTGGTTTTTATGTTCTTGTATTAACGAACCCAACCGCAAAATTTTTTTTGCCCAAACCTGTGAACCGAACTGTCAAACCCAAACCCGAACCTGAAACTGAACCGGTAACTTAGGTTTATCAGAGGAGGGTCAACCTCAGCAGTATGCAGGGTTACAAGTAGAACAATCAAGGCAGAGTCAACTTCCAGCCTCAGCTGGAACAAGATTGTGGAAAATTCAGCCATGAAAAATTGATCATGATGAGTCCACATTGGCTTTTTTATTGGGCCAGGTTGTCACTGCACACGTTGCTGGTATATGCAATTCTGAGTTACATCTATCTGCCTAGAATACTTATCTGCTTTTGGTTCCTTCCAGTCTCTCCAAATTGCTTCTGGCAGGGTCCGGCACCCATGTATCTCCCTAAATTGCAAGGCACGGGAACAGAATGAGGTTCCACATTCTGCTTTTTATCCTTCAAGTAGAATCAGCATGCACTAGAAATTTTATGTTTATTGTCATCATGGATGATCACAGCTCTAGGCTTTCCATGAGCTAGAGTTTAGCTTTTGTATTTTTATTGCCTTCTCCTTCACACACACACCCCCACACACCTACTCGACTCCTTCGATGTTGTATGAAGCTTCACATATTCTACTCACTGGGGAAATAAACTATACTAGGGGCTCCACAGAAGTTTTGTTCGGTAAATTGAATGCTCCTCCCACACACTCCTACCCCTGCCACTGCCCACACAGATCCATCCCTCCACCCCTGATTCACCCACACACACACCGGTACCTTGTTTTTTGCAAAAGGGAGGATGACAGATGTAATATCCAACAAATGAAAATATGGATTTATAACCAGTTGTGTATTAACTCATTTATATTAATTTTTTTGATATCTTATCTATCTTGCATGTTGTGTTGCTTAGGTGCTTCGTATCCAACTTGAAGTTCCAGTTTCAGCCTTATCAACACCAGAGCTTCTCATGCCTCGTATAGTTAAATATCTTGCAGTTGCATCTCCAATATCATACAAGCAAGAGACCTATGACCATATGATATCGGATAAAAAATCAATATGGCTGCAGCCCGTACTTTTGAGGCTCTTGGTTACTTGGCTTGCAGATTGCCCAGATGCTGTGAATTGTTTTCTTGAATCACCTGCACATTTAACATACATGATAGAGTTGGTTTCAAGCCATAGTTCTGCAGCAAGTGTTCATGTCGCTGGCTTGGCAGCTGTTCTTTTAGGTGAGTGTATTGTGTTCAACAAAGCAGCCAAGGACAACAGAGATGCCTTCATGGTGGTTGATGCAATCAGCCAAAGGATAGGACTCACAGCCTATTTCCATATTTGGGAGGAAATGCAAAACAGTCCATTGTTTATATCAGCAGCTTCTGCATCGCGGCTTCCAAAACCATTGACAAGATCAACAGCTGCTGAAGCTGTTGGTGTTTCAGAAGTGCAAGATGGAGAAGAACTGTTTGAGACTGATAAAAGCGGAGCAAGCCCTGTTGATCCCTTGTTGACTTCATTTTATGATGCAGCATTTGTTAACTTCATTAAACACCTGGAACCGTTTGTTAGAGAAAAGATTGTAGAGCTTTTCAGCCGTCCCAAGAGTAAGGTTACAATAATTCCAGCAAGTTTGGAGCAGAAAAATGGAGAAAGTGACAGTGACTATATTATACGGTTAAAGTCATTTATGGAAAAACAGTGCCATGAGATGCAGGTAAAAATGCAAACATTTTTGAAAACCACATAGTTGTGCTTTTTGTGTAAGCTATACTTAATGTTTGAATTTTTTTTAATTGTTTTATGCTTGCATGTAGGAACTTCTTGGCCGAAATGCTGCTTTAGCTGATGACCTTGCAAAAACAAAAGGCGATTCCAACTCATTTACAAAAGGACATAACATTGCAATGCAAGGGACTGCAAATGGGATCACTTCAAGACTTGAAGCTGATAATCTTAGACAGGAACTTCAAGAAACTCGAAATAGAATTGAAACACTGAAAGCTGAAAAAAGGAAATGTGAAGATGAGATCTCAACTTATAAACAGCTGGCTGGGAAATATGAAGCAGATCTGAAGAGCTTGTCTGATGCATATAACAGTCTGGAGCAAGCCAACTATCGCCTTGAGTTGGAAGTGAAGAGTGCGAGAGGTGGTAATGAATCCATACTACCAGATCTTGAAGCTGTTCGTGAAGAGGGAAGACAGGAAGCACAGAAGGAGAGTGAAGCTGAATTGAATGACTTACTGGTTTGTCTGGGTCAAGAACAGAGTAAAGTGGAGAAGTTAAGTTCAAGACTGGCAGAATTAGGTGAGGATGTTGATGCCTTACTTGAGAATATTGGCGATGAAGGTGAAGTTCAAGGGGATGATGACGAAGAGGACTAAGATTCAAATGAATTCTTTATTTGTTTCCTTCCTAAAAGTGTCATAAGGTTGCTCAAATTTGGAATTCTGTCTCAGCTTTCTTCAACCATTGAAAGTTGGGTTTAATTGTGATATCTTTTATCATACCCGATCTTATGCCTATCAGGCTCATGTATATTAGGTTTGCCATTTGTGTTGAACATATTTAGAAACAAACATGTATGAATGTACCTTTACATTCTTGATTCTTTATTTATGTTGGTACAGGCCTTAACCTACCAAAGTTTCATTGAGTCCTGAACAATTTGTCTAATTTAAACGCTTTATAAGGTTTTGCCATTTTGCCTCTTGTAAATTTGCAAAATTGTCAACTAAGATCATCAACCATGTGCCAAATCAGGCTTTCTACCACCTCTGTGATGGTTTTATTTACCCTCCCAAGACATGGTTTGGTGAGTGTCGGGTATTTTGACTGATTTTTTCTCATTGCATTTAAAATAAAAGTGAATATTCTGTTCAGTCCAGTTTATACACCCCTGAAAAAGCCTACAATAACAGAACGGGAACCGATAAAGCAAGTTTTCTTTATTTTAGATGTCATGTTTAAATTGATCAAGGATAGTGATGTTTCCTAAATCTTACCATTTTCGAGTATTTTATTGCTGCATTATAGAAGCTAAAAATGACTCTTCGGCCCTTGCTTAGCCATCATGCTAATCGAGCCCTGCTGCTTTGCTTTCTCCTCCAGTCAATATTCATTGTAATTACTAATTACTCTGGATGCTATCATCTATTATGCATGTTCAAATAAGAAAAGAAGCAAGGCTGTTATTGGATGCACACCAGGCAATATAATTATATGCCCATCCTGTTGAAATTTGAGAGCTTTGATAGATTTTCTCTATGTTATTTAGGGATCTAAAGATCCTTTAAATAGACAAAATTTATGGACAGATTTGTCTATATGACAGATGTGTCTCTATGTAACAGATGCTTAAGGATTGTGATTAATTATAGTTTATATTTCCAACACTAATCTGTACATTTAATTTCATCACACAAAACAACTAGATGGTGGGAGCTTCCTAGAGGCTTATTAGCAACCCATGTACAAATAAGAAGATAACACCAATGCTCTCTCAAAAGTATACAAAATCTTTTCTCAAAATTTTGGTGAAGACATGCAAGCTACTCATTGGCTAGTGTATAAACTAGCTCAATTTCCTTATTGAAGACATGTTCACAAAGGAAGTGATGATGCACTTCGATATGCTTGTGTGAGCATGAAACACTATATTTTTGGACATCTTCAACATACTTTGATTATCACAACACATAATTGTGGGATCAAGTTGTGGGTGTCAAAATCCTTAAGTAGTTGAAGCCATATTGCTTCATGTGTTACTGCAACAACTATCTCATTCTTTGCTTCAGTGGATGACAATGCAACAGTTGGTTGCTTCTTACTACATGAATAATGGTGGATCCAAATTGAAGCAATAATTAAAGGTTGATTTCCCAAAGTCTATGCAACCTATCCAATTTGAATTTGAAAATCTAACTAGTTTGAAAACTTCATTCTTTGAATATTTCAATCTGAAGTTGTGTTCCTTGAAGATATCTCAGAACTCACTATGCAACTAACCAATGATTTTGATTGGATGAGTTATGAATTTTCACAAGATGTCAACTATATAAGATTTGTTAGGGAAAGTAGTAGTCAAGTAAATCAAGTTTTCATTAACTACTCTTCCATCTAGGTCTAGTCAACTTAGTTATTGTCTTACTTGGCATTTATAAAGCTTTGGGATCTTGCATTTTGAATAGTAAGGATTTCTTTGGTGTACTTCATATGAGGGGAATATTTTTCTAGGTGCTTGGAGCACTTCAATTCCAAGAAAGTAATGAAGTCATCTAAGATCATATGTATCAAAACTAATCTAAATGTCTTCTTTCACTTTATGTATAATCAATTGAGCTTTCCCAATGATGATGAGCAAATCATCAACATACAAAACAGTGAATAGTATCATGATTGTAACTCTTAATTTTGGATTAACATCAATGTTTTGAAATCTCCTTTGAAGAAAGTACTCATCAATTTTTGAATACTAGGTTTGTGGAGCTTGTTTCAAACCATATAGTGCCTTTTATAGGCGACATACGATATGTTCCTTTAATGTTTCAACAAAATCAAGAGGTTGTCACACATACTTTGTCAAATATTCCTTCAAAATGCACTTTTTATATCCATTTAGTGGATTTTCCACTTGTGCTATTGGAAGTGCTATGAATATTTTTATGGTGGCCATCTTTGTGATTGGACTAAAGTTTTCCTTATAATCAACACCATAATGCTTCAACTTTTACATTTAGACATTAGTAGACAAAATATATAGACATGTTATGAACAATTTTTTTGCATTCCAATTGTAACACGTATCACGACCTCATACTTGTACACATGATGTTGAAATTCACTAACATTAGGACCCAAGCACATGGTGACACAATGAAGTGCATAACATGATGTCAATAAACACCAACACAAAAACAATAGTGGAAGACCTGAACAAAATCATGCATTGGCATTGACACAATGAAAAATAGAGATATAGCCTCTTCACAACTTACAATAGATTGCAAGTCTTATCAACACAAACAAAAGATGGGGATGGAAGAAACTAAAGCCCATACTAATGTTCACCCTTTTCATTAGTCACAAGGGAGATGCAACAACTTGCCTACATCTCATTAGACTCTAACCAAACACAATCAAGGACAATAGCACACCACAAAAAGGATTAAAAATAACAAGGATAAAAGATAACCCAAAACCAAGAAGACAGGTATTCAAAGAAAACCCTAGGGAATAACCTTTCTTTTGAAAACTTTTTGAAAAAAGGTTTGGAAGCTCTCGTTGCCACCAAATAGGAGGCAAATCACTCCTATTGAGAAAGAAACACCCTTGTTGCTAGTTAGTATTTGCCTAGTGAATTTCAAATTGCCCAAGTTGCCACTCAAATCACCTTTGTGCCAAATAGGTCTTTTCATATATGAAATAGAGCCAAGAGAGGCAATGGATTTCTTGGAACACCAAAATTGGTTTCAAAGGCAACACAAAAGGCCCCCAACAAGCTTAACAAAAAAATTAATCCCCTACACAAGAACCAAAAATTAAATGACAAGAAAGAAAGGCACAAATCTTGAGACAGGTGAAGGGATAGGCCATACAAGCCTAAAACAACCTACACAAAGTAAGGTGTAACTTTCGTTGATGTAAGAGGTTATGAAATGATCAAAGCCATTCATTTATAAAAGTATTAAACTACAAAACCATGCACAAAACTCACAAGATGCCTATATTCAATTTCATCAAAAGATGCTATTGTTAAAGTGCAAACATTCACTTACTCAAAATGTGATAATAATACATGCAAATCCCACACAATTTCCAAAATCAAGATATGTGAACCACAACATAACATGCCATGGGAGGTTGGTCACAAGGGAGATACAACTCACTTATGTATAATTAGGGTTTGCTCAAGCACCCTTAGGGACACAAACACAACACAAAAGGGACCACAACCAACAAGGACAAAAGATAGCACCAAACTATGAAGATATACATTTAGAGTAGACCCTAGGGAATTAAGAAGTGCTCACTATCCCTAATTGCACTTTTTCGGGCAAAATTACCCTTCTTGTTGGTTAAGAATTACCTTGACAAATTTGAAATAGCCCAAGTGGCCATTCAAGTCACAGTTGGGACATATATGTATTTGAGATAAGAAACATGGTCTACGGAGGAAATTGGCTTCTTAGAACACCATAAATGGTTTGAAGGCAACATGAAAGATACCCAACAATACCAATAGAAAAACTAACCCTTGACACAACATTTAGAACTCAATTGACAAGAAAAAACACACAAAGCTCAAGGCAAGTGAAGGGATAGGCCATGCAAGCCTAAAGCATCCTACACAAAACAAGGTGGAACTTTCTTTGATTTAAGATTTGTTATGAAATGATCAAATTCAATCATTTTCAATGAGCTTAAGCTACAAAACCATGCACAAAATTCACAAGATGCCAATATTCATTATCATCAAAAGATGCTACTATTTCAAAATGTGTAAATGACACATGCAATCACATGCAATTTCCAAATTGAAGATATACAAACCACAACATAATACCATTGAATTCCACATATACATACACATCTCAAATGAGGCATAACACGCATAATCCATCATTTCATCACAAGATCAATCTCACAATTATAATATTTCGTGCCAAATTGATATTTAATTTACATGATTACAAGGAGAGATCACATTCAAACATTAATCAATCACATTTTAAGATAAAGGTGAGATACACATACAATTATCACTTTGCTAAGCTATTTCAAAAGTTCACTACTAACCATATATTACTATTTATAAAAAGATTACTATGATAAGATGATATAATAAGAAGCCATCAAAAGCTACGAGATCCTTGTGGAAACTTCATGATGTTGTATCATGATTCCATCACGAAATTGCAATAGTGAACATTGCCCAACCATATGGGACCCTGAGAACCATCCCTCTAAACTAAGAGATGAACTCCATGGTTATTGGAGCCGACTAACTCCTAGACAAAACACACCGATGCACATAACATACATAGAAACATGCATAACATGATGGCATGATATAATGGGGGGCCAATGTAGAAGTCACTGAGGCAAGCGAAAGTTAATAGAGATAAACGAAGGAGACAGTTTTTAAAAGAAAGACAAATAAGCAACTTGCAACAGTTTTAAAAAATAAGCGAGAGTTTTTTTCCCAAACAACTCTGTCCTTATTCTTAATTTTTGCCTTCGGTTTTGTATAAAATTTAAATGTAATTTATTTAAAAAATAATATTTTATTTTATTTTATTTTTGATTAAATATATATTATATTTATTATATTATTATTAAATTTCAATATTTAATCATAATTTTAAAATTATAAAAAATACTTTAAATATTAATAAAATTAATAAAAATTTAAAATTTTATTTTAAAGTACATAAAATATTTAGTATAAAAAATATTTTAATTTAAAAAATGTTTCTATTCAATTAATTTAAATATTAAAATTTTCATATCTTTAATATATATTAATACTAAATTTTTTGATAAAAATAAGTTTAAAATTTAATATTAAAATTTTCATATCTTTAATATATATTAATACTAAATTTTTTGGTAAAAATAAGTTTAAAATTTAATATTTAGTATTTAGTATAAAAAATATTTAAATTTTTTTTTAAAATTAAATTTATAGATTTTATTTTAATGTAAAATATTTAGTATAGAAAATATTTAAATTTAAAAAAAATAAAAAAATTAAGATTTATCTAAGTATTAAAGATTTACCTAACTCATTTTAAACTTATGTAAATCTTTAAATTTTAAACTTAGGTAAAAATTTAGATTTAAAGATTAAAATGAGTTAGGTAAATCTTTAATACTTATCTAAATCTTTAAATTTTAAACTTTTTTAATTTTTAATTTTTTTATACTAAATATTTTACATTAAATAAATCTTTAAAATGAGTTAGATAAATCTTTAAATTTAAACTTATTTAAAAATTTAAATATTTTGTATACTAAATATTAAATATTAAATTTTAAACTTATTTTTATTAAATTTTTTTAGTATTAATATATATTAAAGACAAGAAAATTTTAATATTTAAATTAATTTAATAGAAACATTTTTTAAAAATTTAAATATTTTTTATGCTTAATATTTTATGTATTTTATATTAAAATAAAATTTTAAATTTTTATTAATTTTATTAATATTTAAAATATCTTTATAATTTTAAAATTATGATTAAATATTGAAATTAAAATTAATAATAATAAATATAATATATATTTAATAAAAATAAAATAAAATATAATCTTTTTTTTAAAATAAATTTCATTTAGATTTTATACAAAATCCAAGGCAAAAAATAAGAATAAGGACGAAGTTGTTTGCATGGAGTTTAAGGCGAGAAAATCGAGGAGGAACTCCTGCATCTTTGACTACAAGGATCGTGCGGTGCATTGTGTTGCCTCTATAGCCATTGCCAATTTGTACGACATTCAGTGAATGCCCGTGAAAGTGGTACAATAATGGGACTGCACTTGGTCAGTATTTGTCCGGTGTCTTTGTATAAGCACCCATTAAACTTGATGTCAATGCCCGTGAATGTCCGTGAATGTGTGATGGTTGAATGGTCATGTGAGCATAATTATATAATGAGACAAATAGTAAACTTGATCCATTGACAAGAGCTTTTCTATTTGTTCCAATTTGGGGGAGACATGTTTTATGTGCAAATGTGCAAATCAACAAATACAATAACTTAGATATTTTACATGTTAACAAGTGTTATGTAGTAGGTAATTTTTATTGCTTGTTGTGATTTGAATGGTTTGGTGTTTTTTCATACTATTCTCTTTCATAACATCCAATATATTCTAACCTACAATTTTACAAAACAGTATGGATGTAATTAAAATATTTATTATTTAGACAATAAGAATGTAATGTAAGGCGCCTTCAAAATTTATAGCAATTGTTAGTTACAGTAAAATTGTGTTTCAATTTATTCATATGATTGAAAAATAAATGCACAAAATAATTGCATGTCAAAAAATACAATGTGGGTTTTTTCTTCATTTTGGATGTTCAAAGCTAAATGGTGGAGAGCACGAGGAGTTGCATTTTGGGGATACATAAAAATACCAAATTGAGGTGAGGGGTAACTAACCAATTGGGTTGTTGTGTGTTTACAATTTAAAACAGTATGTGGGTTGCAAGTTTCATAACACCCAGTGTTTTCCAACTTGTTGTTTTACATAACATTATGAATGTAATAAAAAAGTTTTGTTATTTACACAGTAATAATGTAATGAAATTTACCACAACTATTAGTTAGAGTGAAAATTGTATTTCATTTTCTTTATATGATCAAAAAATAAATGCAAAATATAATTGGAGGTTGGAAAACACATTGTTAGTTATCAGTTAGTTCATTGTGCTTGTTCAAAGCTCAAGGTCAAAGAGGTCGGAGAGGATTTATAGGTGGGGAATACACAAAACTAATGAAATTGAGCCGAGGGATAACTAACTAATAGGGTATTTACCTATAGAGGGTTTTACAACAATATGTGGGTTGCATGTTTCATAACACGTAGTGTTTTCCTACCTACAATTTTACAAAAGAGTAAGAATGTACTGAAAAACTTTTGTTATTTACATAGTAGGAATGTAATAAATTCACCTTCAAAATTTATAACAAGTCTTATTTAGAGTAAAAATTGTGTTTCAATTTCTTCATATGTTCAAAAAATAAATGCAAGATATAATTGCATGCTGGAAAACACAGTGGGTTAAATGAGTAGATGGTTTATGAAGCCTGCAACCAATACATTATTTATCTCATTCACTTTGGTTTGCATCTTTTCAAGTGTTTTTAGAGCAAATTGCTTTTTCATTTCATACATTCTAGTACCCACACAAAATAGTTGCATGATGGAAAACACAATGTCGGTTGTCCATCATTTCATTTTACATGTTCAAATTTAAACAATGGAGAGTACAAGGAGGAATTTTATTTTGGGGATACATAAAACTAATCAAATAGAGCTGAGGAGGGACTAACCATAGTCTTAATATACTTCCTCTAGTTTAACCATAATTTCTTATTATTTATATTTCTATGTATTTATATACCAAGGATGAATCTTATAGCACCTACATCTTTCATCTCAAATGAATAATCCAACTAAACCTTGAGTTCTCTAATGAACACTTCATTATTCCTAATGATTAAGATATCATCAATATGTAAAACTATTATTAACTTATCTCAATTCTTTGGAAAACCTAATTCTAATGCATATGGATCAAATTTTTGATACAACATACATGGTGACTACTTTAATGCATACAAAGACCCTTGTAGTTTACAATCGAAAGATTCTATACCCCTTATTTGAAATTATGTACCCTTTTAAGCCATCTCCTATTTATAGAACTAATTTTCTCGTATGACACATAATTTGATTCAAGGATCTTGTATCTCCCCTTAAGCCACCCTCTTAGGATCCCTTAATTCATTGTCTTAGCTACCCTAAATTCATCCTCTTGCATCCCCTTAAGTCACTCTCTTAACTCCACTTAATCCATCCTCTTAGGACCCCTTAATTCATTGTGTTAGCTACCCTAAATCCATCCTCTTGCATCCCCTAAAGTAATTATCTTAACTCCCCTTAATTCATCCTCTTAGGACCCCTTAAGTCATTCCCTTAGCTACCATATCATCCTCCATCTATATAATATTCATCTATTCTTTTATTTCATTATGAACTACTACTTCCTCTTTCTTCAATTTCTTCATTATAAGGCCTTTCAACACCATCTTTATTTCTTTCTTTGGATTTATTTGTACGTCATCATCATCACGTTAATCCATTAGGTTAAACCTTAAACTCTAAACCCTAAACCCTAAACCTAACATCCATCACCATTGCATTAATCCATTAGGTTAATTTTAGGCTAATATAAATTTATTAATCTAAGCATCTTTCATCTGTCATAGTCCTTTCATTATTCATGCATTTTTTCATCCTAATCATTACATATCTCCCATCTCATTATCCAAATAATCTTGAATCCAAAAGCTTTATTTTGAATGGAAATGATTCTTGTACCTATTCAACCATATTATTTTGATCTAATGGAATAAAAGGAAAGCTTCACTTGTATGATGATATCTAGAGATAAGGTGGATGTGCCTTAGCATAGTAGGTTGAAAAAGTACTTAATTAACATCTTGGATTAATGTGTATAATGTTTTGTGACAAGTATTACACCCATTTTATTGGAGATAGGATCCTCTAGTTACACATTAATTTAGAGAAATAAGTTCTTCCAAACTATATTGAAACCTTTTTCTTGTAACTCTTAATAACTAATTTGTAAAGGATAAAAATGGAGGGGATTTTCATATGGAATCATATCTCATTAATGCAACCAATTCTTTCATGAAATTCTCACCTCCCCTAAAAAATAAAGGCTAGGTACAAGGTTCTAGTGCACGTTATTCCCCACTCCAAGATCACCACCTACTATCCCAATTACCTCCCTCTTTCTCTCCCTCACTCTCTCTACCTACTAACAAGGGATAGTAAGTAGGATAGAGGGAGGGAGAGAAAGAGGGAGTTAATTGGAACGAAGGTACAAGCTTCCAGTGCATGTTATTCCCCTCACTCTCTCTACCTACCTCTCCCTCTATTCCTTTAGCCTTACCTCTCTCTTCCTACCTCGCCATATCTCTCTCATTTCCTCTCTCTCCCTTTATCCCTCCCATGCCACCTCTCTAGATCTCTCCCTCCAACCATACCTCTATACTTATTTGTATCTCTCATCTCTCACCATCCCTCCTAACCTTTCTCTCCTCCCTTTGTCCCTCTTTCTCCCCTCTCTCTTTCCACCTGCCCCTCCCTTTATCTCTCACTCCCTCCTTCCCTCTCTCTCTCTCTCCCTCCCTCCCTCCCACCCCACATCTCCCTCACTCTACCTACCCATCTCTCTCTACCTCTCCCTCTCCCTCCCCTCCTCTATCTCTCTCTCACACACCACCTCTCTCTACCTCTCCCACCCTACATAGATCCCTATCTCTACCTACCTCTATTATTTTTACCTTACCTCTCTCTACCTACCTCTCCATATCTCCCTCTCTCTCTCTCATTTACACACACAACCTCTCTCCACATATCCCTCCCATTATCCCTCCCTCTCCTTCCCTCTCTCACTCTCTCTATACATAGGTATCCCACCCTACCACTTCCTATGAGAAATAATTTTAGATAACATCAAGATCAAATAGAAGCTATGAAATATTAAAGAAGAAAGTGATAGAGCAACCAATTCAATTTTATTAGTTCTAGTGCAAGAGAAAGTACATAAGGAGCTCATGGTGAAGATGAATGCAATATAAAAATAAATAAAATCAAATAAATTTATTGGATTGATAGAACTAACTACTATATATGTACTCATCATGGTTGAAGGTACTCTCATTGGTCCTCATATCTTACCTATCTACATGTGCTCCTTGGGTTGCCAAATATGAAATGTATTTTCAATTTTCTGATTCAATTGATTTTATTGTGTGAAATAAAGATATGAAAGATCCCTATCACTCCATAAAAAATCATGGCATAAACTAATAAATTTATGTAAATTTCAAATATTGGAGATATAATTAGATCTTTTGGTTTTGATAAATTACCATAAATATGTTACAACTAATAGGGTAGAACTAGAATTTTAATACTACAAAAAAATATTAAGAAGTTTTGATATAAACATGATGAAAAGCTATATAATAATAATTATAAATGGGAAATGGTATGGAAACAAAAAATGTAATATCTTAGACTTAGTAGGAGGGGGAGCTGTGATGGTGGATTATGGGACATAGGCACCCAAATTGGATTTATAGCGTCAAGGAGGGATAGGGATAGTGTTTTTGGATAGGGATAGGGATAACATGTTTGGGATAGTATAATGGAGGGGGATGGTGAAAAATGGTTTGGAAGAATGATAACACATAATGTATTGACTTAAGAGATTCTTCCTTCTCTTGAGAAGTTGAAATGGAAAAGGAATCTATAGAAGCAGACCAAATTGAATGAGATAGATAGTCTATCGAATGAAGAGATTATTCCCACTCTTGAGAAGTTGAGGAAGGTGCATGTGTAGTATGTGCAATGGGAAAATGGCAATGTAGAAGTGGATAAAGTCAAGAGGTTTTGCATTGCATATGAATTTGTGCAAGTAAAGAATGTGAGAGATGATGTTATAAGTGGAGTTGAACAAATGAACTCAAAGATTTTTGAACTTAAGAATTCCATGGAACAAATACAATTTGAAATAGATGACAAGGAAAAGGAAAAATCAGATCTAAGTGAAAAAAAAAAGAGAATTAGTTGGGTGGAGAATTGAAAGTATTATCTAAAAAGGTAGACAAGTCTTGTGAAGAACTTGATAAAAGAAACATCTACATTCTCTAATTGTAAAGACACTCTCAAAGTTGAGAAAAAGGTGGCTACAAAGCTACATAAAAGTATTCAAGACATTGAAAACTATATCCAAGAAAGGGATGTCTCTATCCTAAGGATTGATGAGGGAGCAACTGATCTAAAGATTCAAGTAAAAGATATGAAAAAAAAAGTTCGAAGATCATGACAATGAATAGTAGGGGTTGTTAACAAGTAAGAGCAATGGAGATGAGGAAAAAAAATTGTCGCATCCTTTCCTCACTCTCTCTACCTACCTCTCCCTCTATTCCTTCAACCTTACCTCTCTCTACCTACCTCTCCATGTCTCCCTTATTTCCTCTCTCTCCCTTTATCTCATTTTTCCTTTTCCTTATCATATACAACCAAATTTATCACCACTCCCTATCTCCCTCTTTCCCTCCTCTCCCTCCCTCTATCCCTCCACCCTCCCACTCCCTATCTCCCTCCTTTCCTCTTTGTCTCCCTCCCTCTCTCAAGCACACACACACACAACCTCTCTCCACCTACCCCTCCCTTCCTAACTATCTCTATACCTATCCCTCCCAACCTACCACTCCCTATATCCCTCCTTCTCTCCCTCCCTCTATCCCTCCTTCCCCCTTTCTCTCCCTCCCTCTCTCCCTCACAAACACATACAACCTCTCTCCACACCCCTCCCTTCATTCCTCCCTAACACATTCGACCTATTCTTTAAGAGGATAAAATTTTGTACATGAAAAGTTTATCTATTGATAACATCAACTTTACATAGATTAGATGTAATAATCTATGATACATGGAAGGGTTGTCATCCCCAAATATTTTATACAATTAAAGGTCATAGAAATGAGGAAGATGGTCCTCAAATAGAAAGACAAAAACCCTAAATGATAGTGATCCATTCTCTACAATGAGATATTTTATGCATTTACAATAGTTACAATAACAACTACTCTTCCTAAGTGCTCAACATTTTCAAAGTTCTCATTTTCCTCTCAAATATCAAGCAAGGCTTTCTTTATATTGTGAATACTTTCAAGTGTGAATTCTACTCCCTCTATCCAAATTGGAGTGCCAACCTGCTAAGACATCCAAAATCCACATCAAATTTATATAGCTGAATAAAAGGCTTTGAAAAAAAGATTCATAATTGTAACCATAAGCTTTGAAATTTGAAATATATAACATCTCCTCTAGTCATATAGATCACTTTATGAAGTATCTTCTCTAGTCATGCTACTCAATTTCTATTTATAAGTCTGCTCTCTACACCAATAAAATAAACACAATACCAAAAGGCTCAAATAAACATGAATTATCATTTTGACATTTGATATAGATAGAATAGAAGATGCATATATTGCAGCCAAAAATTGGAGAAAAGTTTTAATAATATTAAAATTCAAACATTATTTTGAACTCATGAGATTGAGGACCAAGTGTGTAAAGCTTCATGGAGCATGAACTTGTAAAACATCCTAGTAAATAACTTTGGATTCATAAGACAAATAATATACTTTCCTTAAACACATGGGCATATAACCTATCTTATGAAAATATCTTTCATATAGATGTGATGTGTTGTGTGACAGACTGGCTTGAATAAATAAGTTATTTCCTTATGCTTAGAGAATGCAGATTTTTTTTTAACAATTTCCTTACAAGACTTGTCTACCTTTTTAGATAAGAATTTCATGTCTCCACCCAACTAATTCTCTTTTTCTACACTTAGATCTAATTTTTCATTTTCCTTTTCCTTATCATCTATTTCCAAATGTATTTGTTCCATGGAATTCTTAAGTTCAAGAATATTTGAGTTCATTTGTTCATTTCTAATTATAGCATCATCTCTCACTTTCTTTGCTTGCACAAATTCATATATAATACAAAACTCTTGATTTAATCCACTTTTTCATTGTCATTTTCCCATTGCACATACTGCATACGCTCCTTCCTCAACTTCTCAAGAGCAGCAACAATCTCTTCAATCAATAAATTATCTATCTCATTCACTTTGGTTGCTTCTTATCAAGTGTTTTTAGAGCAGATTCCTTTTTCATTTCATACATTCTAGTACTTGTTGCTCTAGTTCTACATTGCCATATTCCCATTGCACATACTACACATGCACTATCCATAACTTCTCAAGAGCAAGAAGAATCTCTTTAGTCAGTACATTATCTATCTCATTCACTTTAGTCTACTTATTTTCAAGTGTTTTTAGATAAGATTCCTTTTTCATTTCATACATTCTAGTACTTGTTGCCTCTAGTTCTACATTTCCATTTTCCCATTGCATATAGTGTACATGCTCCTTCCTCAACTTCTCAAGAGTAGGAATAATCTCTTTATTCAATACATTATTTATCTCATTCACTTTGGTCTTCTTATTTTCAAGTGATTTTAGAGTAGATTCCTTTTTCATTTCATACATTCTACTACCTGCCATGAAGGATACCCTATGAAATCCCTAACAATTATGTGAAGCAATTTCTTATATTAAGTAACACACACTTTGGTCTTCTTTTGCATAATGAGAAAATGTTGGTTGTTGACATTGAGAAATTTCTTATATGAAGCAACATGTATAGTGTGAAGTGTGCACTATGAAGGATACCCTATGAAATCCCTACTAATTATTTTCTATAAAATGTTGGTCTCCTAAAATCCATTTTGGGTGCCTATTTCCCACAATACACCATCACATCTCTCCCTCCTACTAAGTCCATTTTGGTTCCTTCTATCCCTCCCACCCTACCAATTCATATCTCCCTCCTTCCCTCTTTCTCTCCCTCCCTCTATCCCTCCCACCCTACCACTTCTTATCTCCATCCTCCCCCCCTCTCTCCCTCATACACACACACAACCTCTCTTAACCCACCCCTCCTTTCCTCCCTCCCTAACTCTCTCTATACCTATCCCTCCCATGCTACCACTCCCTATCTCTCTCCTTCCCTCTATTCCTCCCACCCTACCACTATTTATACATATCCCTATCTCTCTCCTTCCATATTTCTCTCCCTCCTATCCCTCCCACCCTACCACTTCCTATCTACGTCCTTCCCTCTCTCTCTCTCCCTCCCTCTCCCCCTCCCTCTATTATGATCTAGTCATAGCTACTTTCAAATCTAGGTCTTGGAAAAATAGTTTATGGCATTCAAATAGTTTATCAAATCACCATCCCTAAAAATAGGAAGCTTGGAATCTACACCACTCTTGAAATTCTAACACAACCATAAGAATCCATTAGCATGGATTTCTTGAACATAATACCTACAAAAAATCACCAACATGAGTAAATATGCATTATTGTTGATGGGTTCTCCATGTTGGAAAACACACTGTCCCTTGTGTAGGAAAAGTGTGTATTCCAATAGGGGACAGTGTGTTTTCCAATAGGGAACAAAAAAATGCTCACATTATTTGTAGTGTTGAAAAACACACTATCCCTTGTCAATTATTTCCTACAAAAGGGACAGTGTGTTTTCCAACACTGCAAATAATGTGAGCATTTTTTTGTTCCTTGTTGGAAAACACACTGTCCCTTGTGGATGAGAGTTTGAAATATTAAAATTCCTTATCAAAGCTATGAATTATTAAAGAAGAAAGTGATAGAGAAACTAGAGTTTTTTAAAACAATGATGGTATCGATAAAGAACTAGTACAAAGGAGAAGTCTCTTTAGAAATATATACAAGACTAAATATAAGTGTTATAAATTCAAACAATGGTAGTAAATATATTTTTGCACCAAAAGAGATGGTTGATAAGTTAAAATTGAAAAGATTAGAATATTCAAGTCCATATAAAATTTCACAATTGTAGAAATAACATAAGGTAGTAGTCAGTGAGCAAGGGAGGGAGAGAAATATTTGAAAAGTAGTTATCACTAGATCAAAATAGAGGGAGGGAGAGATAGATTTGAAAATTAGTTATCTACCTCTCCCTCCCCCTATCTCTCTCACACACACAAGATCTCTCTCTTTATACCTCTCCCACCCTACCTTTGTATCTAGATTTACCTACATCTCTCTTTATTCCTTGCACCTTACCTCTTTGTACCTACATGTCTCTCCCTCCATCTTTTCCTCTCTCTCTCTCCCTCCCTCCCTCTCTCTCTTTGCTTCCCTCCCTCCCTCTATCTGAACTCACCCTCTCCCTCTTGACCTACCTTTCCCTCAATCCATCCCACCCACCTCTCTTTCTACCTACCTCTCCATCCTTCCCAACTTCCCCCCTCTATCTACTTCTATATCCTCTTCCCTCTCTACTTTCCCTATCTCCCATCACTCTCTCTACCCATATACTGTTGTAAAACCCTCTACATGTAATAACCCAGTTGGTTAGTCACCCCTCAAGTCAATTTTACTAGTGAAGCCTTACCTCTCTCTACCTACCTCTCCATACCTCCCTCATTTCCTCTCTCCCTTGGATAGTGTGTTTTCCAACAGGGGATAGTGTGTTTTCCAAAAGGGGACAATGTGTTTTCCAATAGGGGACAGTGTGTTTTCCAACAAGGAACAAAAAAATCCTCACATTATTTGCAATGTTGGAAAACACACTATCCCTTGTCAATTATTTCCTACACAGGGGACAATGTGTTTTCCAACACTACAAATAATATGAGCATTTTTTTGTTCACTGTTGGAAAACATACTATCCCTTGTTAGTTATTTCCAATGTTGTTCTAAAATTTGAAGGTGGACTTCATTACATAATTGACAAGGAATAGTGTGTTTTCCAACACTGCAAATTCATAAGGAAATAACTAACAAGGGATAGTGTATTTCCAACACTGCACATAATGTGAGCATTTTATTTTTCCAATCAAATGAAGAAAGTGAAATGCCTTTTTTATTGTACTAAAGAGTTGTTCTAAAATTTGAAGGTGGACTTCATTACATTGTTGGTGTGTATGAAACAAAAAAAATCATAAGGAAATAATTTACAAGGGACAGTGTGTTTTCCAACACTGCAAATAATGTGAGCATTTTTTTGTTCCAATTAGACAAAGAAAGGGAAATGTCATTTTTACGGCACCAAATTTTAAGTCCCTTATAATTCTTTGAAATAGTTTTCAATATCTTTAAAAGAATTATATCTTCCTCTTCTTGTTCATCCACAACTTGTTCGATAAAGAGTGCATTCTCTAGATTGCTTATTTTTCTTTAAATTTCTTAATCATAACTTTAATAAAAAACACAACCAATGTGTAAATTATAATATTTTGAGTTGATAAGTAGTACAATGCTCTTCACAATGTGCTATAAAACTTCACCAATATTAACAAAAATAAATAAATTGGAGATTAGAAAAATAAACACCTTCGAGTGATGACCAATGACATTTATATAGAGAGTGAAAGAAATTAATTTGAATTGTACCAATTAGCAAGGTGATGCAATGTTCTATTCATATGAAATTTGTAGATAGGCCCATTTGGGATGAACGAAGTGAGTTGTAAGATCAATACAATGAAAATAAATGAGGTTACAACCATGATTATGTTTGGGACCAATGACATTGGATATATATTTAAATGCTGGCACAAAGCTTGGATATTTGTTGCATAGTTCAATCATGTCTTGTTTAGTAGTTTTTGTACAAGGAACATTATTGGCCAATGGTTGGATTTGAGGAATCATATCACATTAATGTAAAATCAAAGTACAATGATCTATGATGTATTTTAATGTTTTGTAAATAACTTGTTCTACCTTAAAAATAACATGTGGTGCTACAAAACAAAGTCTTCATCTTAGAACATTTAATATGTTGAAATAATGATTGAGAGACAAATTTCTTTACAATGAGAATACTATTACAAATTTATTAGAAACGTATGAAATGGGCCTAAATGTGCCCTTAGTGACCCAACATGCTACTATAGGTGTCACCAACACTATAGTAGGAGGAGCATAGAAGGGAAAGCATCGAAATCTAGGCACTTCAATGTGAATCCAAATTTTGTTGAGATTATCTACAAAGATCTTGGACAAATTCCTTTCACATATCTACAATAACAAAGTGTTGTCATGTCTTCTTTGGTAGAGAATGTTTCCACTAACCTGTCCACACCATCAACATAAAATCAAATAGTGTTTTTGTGAATGTTAAATTACCCATAAATACAGATTTGATACTATATGCAATAGATAATATGATGATGAAAAAAACATTCCTAATTTTAGAGCCTTCTTGATTTGTATATTGTTTGATCTTGATTTCCTATTAAACAAGTTTATGAAAATTATGGTCAATATTAGTGGTAATGGTGTCAATTATGTCCCTTGATTTTACTTTTGAATGTTTTAGGTTTAATTTTTTTAGGATGTTGGATAGTTGTGAAATATGATAAAGGGGGGAAATATGGCTTAAGGATTTCCATGTTGAATATCAAGTATAAATTCATGTATTGAGGGAGGTCAAGAATAAAGGAATTTTTACTAGCTTGTGGAGATGGTTTACATAAGGATCATGTTGCAAAGGCTTAATATTTTGATGTGGTCCTTTATATCAAGATTCTTTTGAATATAAAACCAAATTTATCACCAACATAAAATATGCGAGGTTTGTGGTGAATTTTGTGTCACTCTCTATATTTATATTATTAGAATGTAATCTTTTATTGAACTTATTGGTACATACACTTTATGCTCTCAAAAAATTCATGTGCCTTGTCAAGTTTTTGTTCATGAGCGTCTAACTCCATTGTGGATGGTTATGCATGGTAGGATGTGTCAATAAATGTCTTAGATAGGAACCCAAGACATGTTTAGAAAGAACTATGCAATGTAGAACTATGACTACAATGAAGTAATGTTGTAAGTAGGGGATGTTATCATCCTAAATGTGTGGTTGCACAACATAGTATACATGAAATAGATTTGAAAGAATGTATTTGACCTCACTATCTCCCCTCACTCTCTCTACCTACTTCTCCCTACTTCTCCCTTTATTACCAACCTTACCTCTCTCTACCTACCTCTCCATGTCACCCTCATTCTCTCTCTCTCCCTTTATCCATCCCATTCTACCTCGCTATACCTCTCCCTTCTAGAATCCCTCTATACTTCTCTCTATCTCTCATCTCTCACCATACCTCCTAACCTTCCTCTACCTCTATTTTTCCTTCTTTCCCCTCTCCTCTTTCCACCTATCCATCCCTTTATCACTCACTCACTCCTTCCATCTCTCTCCCTCATGTTATTTGTCCCTTCGTCCCTCCTTCCCTCTCTCTTACTCTCTCTACAGATACCTCTATCCCTCCCACATTACCACTCACTATCTCTCTCCTTCCCCCCCTCTCTCTCTCATTTTCTTTCTATTAGGATGCTTTCATAAAAATTCTTCAAAATAAAAAGATGTAGCTCTAGACAACAACATCCTAATGAGGTTCAACATAGATACAAGAAAAATGATCTCAATAAACAATATTCCTTCTACCTTACAATAAACCATTTCACCAACTATCCTTGTACCTTTCTAATGTTCTTTCTATTCTAAATTTATTCTTGTACACCCACTTGCGAGCAATGGGTTCGTAAACAACTAAATCAACCAAGTTAGAAGTCTTATTTTTTGTACCCTTGCCATATCCTCTTTCATGTATTTACTTTAAGATTCATTCTCATTTTAAGAGAACTATTCTCCTATAGAATTTGACTAATCATTACTACAAGGTAGGGGAAAAGTAAATTATAATTCTAAAGGAGTATACCTTTTTGGTAACTCCTATCATCTTATAGACCTTCTCACAATTGTCATGAATTTAATTGTTGCATTCATAATCCCCCATACCTTCATCCCTACATTTTTATTTTATACCATGACCACTCTCTCTCCTCTCACCCACCTTCTCTCTCTACTTCTCGCTATCTAACCTATCACTCTATACCTCTTTCTCTCTCCCTCCCTCCTTCCCTCTCTCCATTAGGTTAAACCTTAAACCCTAAACCCTAAACCTAACATATATCATCATTGCATTAATTCATTAGGTTAATTTTAGGCTAATATAAATTTATTAATCTAAGGGAGAGAGAGAGAGAGGGGGGGATGTAGGGAGATAGGAAGTGGTAGGGTGGGAGGGATAGAGGGAGGGAAAGAAAGAGGGAAGGACTGAGATAGGGAGTTGTAGGGTGGGAGGGATAGAGGGAGAGAAAGAGGCAAGTAAAGAATGTGAAAGATGATGCTATAAGTGGAGTTGAACAAATGAACTCAGAGATTCCTAAACTTAACAATTCCATGGAACAAATAGAATTGGAAATAGATAACAAGGAATAGGAAAAAATAAATCTAAGTGTAAAAAAAGAGAATCAGTTGGGTGGAGACATGAAAGGATTATCTAAAAAGGTAGACAAGTCTTGTAAAGAACTTGTTAAAAGAAACATTTACATTCTCTAATCGTAAAGACACTCTCAAAACTGAGAAAAAGTGGCTACAAAGCTACATAAAAGTATTCAAGACATTGAAAACTCTATCCAAGAAAGATATGTTTCTATCCTAAGGGTTGATGAGGGAGCAACTGATCTAAAGATTTTAGTAAAAGATATAAAAAAATGTTAGAAGATCATGACAATGAATAGTAGGGGGTGTTAACTGGTAAGAGCAATGGAGATGAGGAAAAATTTGTGTTGCATATTTTCCTCACTCTCTCTACCTACCTCTCCCTCTATTCCTTCAACCTTACCTCTCTCTACCTACCTCTCTATGTCTCCCTTATTTTAGGCTAATATGAATCTAATAATGAAGACAATGTTATACTAAATGCCAAATACAACAATCTCTTATTACATAAGCCACAATCTCTCCTTCCCTCTTTTTCTCCCTCCTATCCCTCCCACCCTACCACTTCCTATCTTCCTCTCAAGTCTCTCTTTCACTCTCCATCTCCCTCTTAGGTCTTTCTCTCTCTGCCTCTTAGGTCTCTCTGTCTCTCACTCTCCATCTTTGTCTTAGGTCTCTCTGTCTCTCACTCTCCATCTTCCTCTTACGTCTCTCTCTCTCTCTCTCTTCCTATGTTTCCCTCTCTCTCTCCCTCCCTTTCCCTCTCTCTCTCTCTCAGGTCTCTCCCACTCCCTCTCTCTCAAGTCCTTTGGGATTTAAAACCACTACTTTGATACCATGTGATAAAATTGTGACTAGATAATCTATTTAAGGATTATCCAGCCATACAACCAATTACACAAACACTCGTAGTAGAATTCGATGACATAATAAATTAATAAAAATATGAATTATTAATTCATATAATTGTGTTTACTATCTTGTCTTAAGGGCTTACAACATGAGACCTCAACCTTTAATGAATCACATACACAACCACTATATAGAATATAATCTTTTGAGTTGATATGTGATATAATACTCTTCACAATGTGCTACTAAACTTCACCAATATTAACAAAAAAAAAAATCTTTTAGAGCTATTAAAAAATCACCTTTGAGTGATGACCAATGATATTTATATAGAGAGTGAATCCATTTCTTATTTAGACTGTAAAGAACTTATGAGGGTGATCCTTGAGACCTTAATACATGAAAAAAAATAGAATAATAATTTCACTACCATACCTTAATGGTAATCAAGAATAATAATAATTTCTAAATAAGGTGTATCGTACTATCCCCTGCCAATTATATCCTTATAAAAAGGTTTTGGTTGCATACACACCAAGAATACAATGAATTCCACCTTCAAATTTATATAACAAATCTTCGGTATAGTAAAATGGCATTTCACTTCATTTGATTGGAACAAAAAAATGCTCACATTATTTGTATTGTTGGAAAACACACTGTCCCTTGTCAATTATTTCCTTATGAAAAATGCTCACATTATTTCCAATGTTGGAAAACACACTATCCCCTATCAATTATTTCCTTATAAAAGATGCTCACATTATTGGAGAGTTGGAAAACAAACTGCCCCTTTTCAGATATTTCCTCATGATTTTTTTTTATTTGTATAGACCAACAATGTAATGAAGTCCACTTAAAATTTTTAGAAAAACTATTTGGTACAGTAAAATTTTCATTTCACTTTTTTCATTTGATTGAAACAAAAAAATGCTCACATTATTTGGAGTGTTGGAAAACACACTATCCCTTATCAATTATTTTCTTATGAAAAATGTTCACATTATTTCCAATGTTGGAAAACACACTGTCCCCTGTCATTTATTTCCTTATGAAAATATTTTTGTTTCATACACACCAAGAATGTAATAAAATCCACATTCAAATTTTAGAACAACTCTTTGGTGCAGTAAAAATGGCATTTCACTTCTTCATCTAATTGGAAAAAAATATGCTCACATTATTGTAGTGTTGGAAAACACACTATCCCTTGTCATATTTTCTTATGAAAATCTTTTGATTTGTACACACCAAAAATGTAATGAAGTCCACCTTAAAATTTTAGAACAACTATTTGGTATAGTAAAAATGGCATTTCACTTTCTTCATTTGATTGGAACACAAAAATGCTCACATTATTTGCACTGTTGGAAAACACATTGTCCCTTGTCAATTATTTTGTTATGAAAAATGCTCACATTATTTCCAGTGTTGGAAAACACATTGTCCCCTGTCAGTTATTTCCTTATGAAAGATGCTCACATTATTTGAGTGTTGGAAAACACACTGTACCTTTTTAGATATTTCCTTATGATTTGTACACACCAACAATGTAATGAAGTCCACCTTAAAATTTTAGAACAACTATTTGGTACAGTAAAACTAGAATTTCACTTTCTTCATTTGATTGGAACAAAACAATGTTCACATTATTTGCAATTTCGAAAAACACACTATCCCTTGTCAATAATTTCCTTATGAATTTGTAGTGTTGGAAAACACATTGTCCCTGTTAGTTATGTAATGAAGTCCACCTTCAAATTTTAGAACAACTCTTTGGTTACAATAAAAATGATATTTCAAACTATCCCTTGATAGGGGATAGTGTGTTTTCACTTTCTTGATATGATTGGAACAAAAAAATGCTCACATTATTTGCAATGTTGGAAAACACACTATCCCTTGTCAATTATTTCCATATGAATTTGCAGTATTGGAAAACACACTGTCCCTTGTCAGTTATGTAATGAAGTCTACCTTCAAATTTTAGAACATTGGAAATAACTAACAAGAGACAGTGTGTTTTCCAACATGGGACAACGTGATTTCCAACAGGGAACAAAAAAATGTTCACATTATTTGCAGTGTTGGAAAACACACTGTCCCTTGTCAATTATTTCCTTATGAATTTGTAGTGTTGGAAAACACACTGTCCCCTATGTAGGAAAAATGCTCACATTATTTGCAATTTTGGAAAACACATTGTCCCTTGTGTAGGAAAAATGCTCACATTGTTTGCAATGTTGGAAAACACACTATCCCCTGTGTAGGAAAAGTGGATAGGGGACATCATTAGAATGTAAGATGTCTAGAAATAAATAACAAGGGATAGTGTGTTTTCCAACATTGGAAATATTATTGGAACAAAAAAATGCTCACATTGTTTGCAGTGTTGGAAAACACATTGTCCCCTGTGTAGGAAAATTGGACATGGGACATCATTAGAATGTAAGATGTCTAGAAATAACTAACAAGGGACAGTGTGCTTTCCAACATTAGAAATAACTAAAAGGGGAGAGTGATTTTTCCACTTTCCAACATTGGAAATAACTAACAAGGAACAGTGTGTTTTCCAACATTGGAAATAACTAACAGGGGACATGGTGTTTTTCACTTTTTTGATATGATTGGAACAAAAAAATGATCACATTGTTTGCACTATTGGAAAATAAATTGTCCCCTGTGCAAGAAAAGTAGACAAGGGACATCATTAGAAAGTAAGATGTATAGAAATAACTAACAGGAGATAGTGTGTTTTCCAACAGGGAACAAAAAATGACAGTGTGTTTTCCAACAGGGAACAAAAAATGACAATGTGTTTTCCAACAGGGAAATAACTAATAGGGGATAGTGTGTTTTCCAACATTATTTGCAGTGTTGGAAAACACACTATCCCTTGTCAATTATTTCCGTAAGGGATAGTGTGTTTTCCAACACTGCAAATAATGTTGGAAAACACATTGTCCCTTGTTAGTTATTTCCCTATTGGAAAACACATTGCCAATTTTTGTTCCTTGTTGGAAAACACACTGTGTCCACCATCAAATTTTAGAACACATCTTTGGTTATAGTGAAAATGACATTTCACTTTCTTGATATGATTGGAACAAAAAAATGCTCGCATTGTTTGTAGTGTTGGAAAACACATTGTCCCCTATGTAGGAAAAGTGGAAAGGGGACATCATTAGAATGCAATATGTTTAGAAATAACTAACAGGGGACAGTGTGTTTTCCAACATTGGAAATAACTAATAGGGGGCAATGTGTTTTCCAACAGGGGACAGTGTGTTTTCCAACAAGGAACAAAAAATGCTCACATTATTTGCAGTGTTGGAAATCACACTATCCCTTGTCAATTATTTCCTTATGAATTTGTAGTGTTGGAAAAAACATTCTCCCTTGTCAATTATGTAATGAATCCCACCTTCAAATTTTAGAATTCTTTGGTTACAGTAAAAATGGCATTTCACTTTCTTGATATGATTGGAACAAAAAATGCTCACATTGTTTGCAGTGTTGGAAAACAAACTGTCCCCTGTGTAGGAAAAGTGGATATGGGACATCATTAGAATGTAAGAAGCGCTTAGGATAGAGAGAAAGTAGGTTGTGTACAACGTCTGAAATACTAGAAAACATAAATTTTGAAAACCCACCAATTCAAATGCCTCCTAAACACTTATAGTGAGACCTACAATACAATAGATCGATCATTGTTTCCAGAGAAACATTATCAACAATTTTGAAAATTGCTTCCAGGATACACATGTATAGAAACTATGTGGTAAGTGTGCGCACTCTTAATTCAAGCTTCTTCAATTGGTGATGTTTGTGTTTCTTTGTCTCTATCCTATTTTATCTCAGTCGTTATAGCTAACACAAACTATCTTTATAATATGAGAGTTTCATGGTTGTTCATGAAATAAGAACCAAGAACCAAAAGTATAAGCTTAATATTATCAAAATTTTCAAATCCTACAAAGTCACAACACCTCTATGCCTTGCAAATAGAAAAAAAATATTGACACCCAACTCATAATTATACCATAGAACACTAGCAAGAATTATATCTTTCCAGCTAATAATGTGTTCCCTTCAAATAACACTACATTTTAATTAATATATTTAATGTACAATTGGTTGAACCATGGTGTTGTGGTTCTTGTCATCAAGATTCAAAACCTTTACTAAAGTGTTATTGTTGAGTTTCTTGATTTCTTTTCACAAATTTTTGACACGATTTCTTTCTAGAAGCTTGTTTTCTTATCTATGTTTAGTTTTTCCCACCATAGCTAAAGTTCAAACCATAAAATGATGGCTTGGTCCACATATGGAAAAAAGATGAAAAGAAATATCAAGAGACTTTTTCTTTTCATGGTATTTTCTCTTATTTAGTTTTCCACTAGTAAATTACACAGCGTGTCATTCAAATTGTCGCACATAACGAAACAAGACAATTGCAGAGAATACTGACAACTGCTTACAAAGAAAAATTTGTAGAAGAAATCTTCCTTTAGTCATTAATCCTTTGTATTTTAGTGTACCTCAAGCAAATATCAAACAACGAAAGATTATCACAAAGGTACAAATTTTCAACATTGAAGACAACAAAGAAAATGATAACAAACAGCAAATCCATAAGATAATTTTCTGTCCATACATCCTACACAAATCTCTCCTACATTTTCAATAAAAAGAGACTGAGATCAATAGCTTCCAATGGATTGTAAAAGATCATATTCATATTTAATGTTCAACAAACTGTATATAAGCAAACTTGTCAAAAAAAATAGTACATATAAAATCCAAACAACTTTCATGGATATGTATTAGTATATCCATTGCCTCCAAGATGCAGTGAACTATAGTGAAACCCTTTTCTTCAATTTATTAGCCATTGCTTATCTGAGCATCTCTTATGGGTAGCTCTACTATATTTTACAGTGTGCAAATATATTGCACCCACAGAAGGAAAGAACCAGGTTAAAAAGAAAAAACTAAATAAGACTCTATTTTAAGGAAAGTCTTGGCTCTGTAGTGGTAGACCACTGAATTTTTTTCCATGTCCTAATAATCTGATATGGTGAGAACATTGAA
Organism: Sequoia sempervirens; assembly: GCA_007258455.2. Lineage (NCBI taxonomy): Eukaryota > Viridiplantae > Streptophyta > Pinopsida > Cupressales > Cupressaceae > Sequoia > Sequoia sempervirens. Next base: position 76,564 of record VDFB02206989.1, on the reverse strand, counting down.
CCTAAATCAGCAGGCACAAAGAAAAATCTCTTGCAAAATTTTTAGGCTTCCTTTTAGCTTTTGGCTTTGGTTTTCTAACACTTGAATGTAGTTAGAAATCCAACGAAATGTTCATTTGCTCTGCTATTTTTCTTTTCAAACTAGATGAATGACAATGATGATATTCATAGAAGAATAAAAAGCTACACAGAAGATACATAATACATATGAAATGCACATGCATACACAATTCATATTGAATCGCGTATTGAAGGTGCTTTTTTAGGTTCTAGAAAATCCACAAATATATACTGTTGGATGTTGTGGTTGTGCTTCTGATATGTGGTTGTCATTGATGTCAACACTATTAGAATTAATTCACTTGAAGCTATATATGTTGACGATATTGAGAAAATTGTAATAAATGAGTTGCAGGTTGTTAGTAGTGAAGTGAAGTTCAGTATGTCGGTAAGTTTTGTACGTTGATGATCAAAGGTTGTAGACTAAATGGTTTTTTGTTGAGTGTATCTAGTTTATCCACGTTGAGTTTCAGAGATCCATGTGAAGAGATCGAATTATGAATATTTTCATTCTGACAGTTTTTATGTTGCTTTAGTTGGTATTTCTGATTGAAGATGAGGCTATTTCAGTTAGTTTAGTTGTTGTAGATGCTTCTCTAATGTTTCGTAATGTTTTTGGATACTTCTAGATCGTGCTCTATCTTTGTTGCACGTCTGCATTGATCATTGTGCTCATGGTTGGCGATTTTCTCTTGCATGTTAGTGTTTTTCTTGTTCTGGGCAACATGGTGTTTGTAGCGTGTTGTGGATCTTTGAGGAGTAATTAATTGAAGTATTGGAGATGTTGATTTGGGTCTTCACCAAGTTGTGGCTGACCTTGGTTGATTCACATTATTAATCTTAAATGTTTTGGGCCGATAGTTTATATTCATTTTATTATTTTTTTGAAGCCGACATGAAGGGAGGAAATTTCTTGTTGCTGATATATAAGAGCAATTGTTCATTTGAATTGACGTGTAAAAATGAGTGCTTCTGTGTGTGTATGTGAATAATGCCATAATCATTCGAAGGCAGAGTAGAGAGTGAAGAAGATTGAAGAAGTGTTTTTGTGCTTAACCGGAATTGTAATCAGGCATTAGGGCGGGTGCATGAAGTTGGGTTACACTTTTGTAGCCAACTTCAAAAAAAGATTGAAAATGACATAATGTGAGCGCGTTATAACACACTCACGTTATATCATTTTAAAAGCAAAAAAAAAAGTGATCTCTTGTCTATTTTTTTGCTCTGCCCGTGGCCAAAAACCCTCATTTTTGCACTCATGTTCTAGGAGGAGGCAATCTAAAAAATTCATCAACAATAGTTGCTTTTCGTTTGCAAAGATGGGCGCCATGACGATGAAGAGGTGTAGGAGGTAAGTATTGTTTTCTATTTGTTTTGAATTCTAGTTTCAAGTTGATTTTGTTTGTTTTAGGTTAGATTTGATTGTTTTTTTTTAATTTGTAGGAGATGCAAATAATCCTACAAATCCTAAAAATCCTCAACAAGAAGAATAGGAAAATCCTCCTCAACAAAATCAACCTCCCCCACCAATCACTCAACACCCTCCTGGCACTCAACAAAATTTGAGGAGTGAAATTGAAAACAACAAAAAACAAATTGAGGATCTTATCAGTAGGTTGAGTGATCCAGATGCTTCAACCGCAGAAAGAATGACACTAGCAAATTCAATGAAAGAGATGTTAAAAAATGTAGATTCAATAACCCAACAAATAACGAGATGGCAAGATAGAAGGCAAGCAGCTAGGGCGTATTATGCAGATAAACTATCATATAAACAAATAAAAGATTTAAAAATTACTAAACGTGATTTGTGCTCTTTATTCACTGACCCTAGAACAAATAAAAATCTTAGCCTCAATGTGAAGAGGTTTCCTATTCCTTGGTGCCACCACCAAGAGATTAGGAACCGTTTTTATGATAGGTGGTACTTGGTCTTTGATTACCCACCGTGCAACAATTGTGAAGTCCCCCAATATTTTCTTAGGAAACTATACAGTGAGTTTGATCCCAAATTATTTTGATATGAGGGAGTTCCAGGGGAGAGGTGGGGGGTCAGCTCAGGATAGGCCCGGTGCACAGCCAGATCCTACGCGGCAAGGGAGATGACCTCTCACTAGGCCGCCTCGTGAGCACGTTGTTATGCCTATCGTTGCGAAGGAGAGTGTCGACGTAGAGACATTGTAGGCGATCAACACTTTGACCCGGAGTGTCATCCATCATACTAGCCCTATTGTACAGTGCCATCCAGGGGAGTCTTTGGGTAGTGGCCTTCGAACCCATGTGTGTCAATCTTGCGGGGCGACTTGTTCATATGACCCCACCGGCACTCAGGAGGCTGCTACGTAGGATTTGTATGTTGCTACATAGGATCTGTATGTTGCTACGGGGATGGAGAGGACGGCTGACATTTGCATCGTTCATATGGCATTGATAGTCGGGTAAAAGTCAGCATGTTCATTGAATTTAATTTATTAAATTTCAATTTTGAAATGCATGATTAAGTAATTTAGTTTTATTATTTTAATAAAATTGCAGGGTCACAGTGTTGAGACTGGATACACTGGTCCTCCACCTACTTATTTATGTAGTACACCTATCAGTGGGGTATGTAACTAGTAAACAATTATAAATTTATTACATGTTAATAGCATTGTTTTACGAATGGTATTTTAATACATGTGATTTTGGATGTTGAACAGGCTAATATTGGTGGTTTCAAGCAAACACCTCCTAGTGCCAATGGATTCACTCAAATGTACACGAAGGTAATAGAATAAAGAGAACTTAACTAATGAATTCTACTTAATAGATTTGTGTAGTTTATATGCATATTGTTGGTTACGTTGCATTACACATCATTCAAACTCAAAGCATTACTTCAAATTCCATAACTAATAACTAGATGTTGATAGATGACAAAATTTCAACTGTACAATATAGTTATTTAGAAAGTCAACATAAGCAACACGATGCAATTACTTCACATGGAGGCATGTGCTTGCAAAGGTGCACCAGCACAACAAACTATGGATGCTTGGAAAAAATCTATGAAACCATAATAGTAAGCAATAGCATAGACAAGGTAGTTAGTGATGCAGAGCATCATATCAAAACACTCAATCATAGGGTACATCTAATGTAGACCATCCAAAAAACACCGTCAACATCATTTCTTCAAGGGATTTCAATCCCAAATAGAATCAGGAGAAGATCAAATATAATTTCATTAGAAATCTACTTTTCATTCAACCAAAATCCACTCAAATTCTCTTAGCCATTCCATAGGCCATCATTCATCATTCCACTAATCAGTATTCCAATTGACTCATTCAAAGAAAAAAACATATTAAAGAAAACTTTGACTTAATCAATTAGATTCATATCATTCTCAACCACCATAAAAACAACATAAACCTGATTATTGACACTTGAACATTTCATCCTTTAATTATTCACCAAGGAAACAAATCAACTAAACCATACCTCACTGTTATCAGTCCATTATCAAGCACTGTACTCACCATATTTTGACTGCAGTAGTCTATTTACAGGTTACAAACTCATGCTACAATAGAATCTTGATTATCATCTTGTGGTTAATCACCAATTTGCTCAAAAGGCTTCATAATACTCACCCATCCAACCATCAAAGTCACCAAACCTATCTTATACACCTTAACCAAATTTAGTAACATCAATCATATCATTAGTTTGATAGTAACCAAGCACTCAATATCATCCTTTCCACTGTTTAAACAAACATCTTTGTTTTGATCAGACAATATCATATTCCTCTAGTAGGTCTGTCAACCATTGAATCGGGTAGTTACATTCCTATCTCAAAACTTATTAAAAAACTCAATGCATATTTAGAAACACTTTCCAACACATCACATCATATCAAAGTTCTTAGACATTTGACATAAATAAAATCATCAGATTTCAGACTGTCCTCTGAAGAAAGGCTAGTAGATTAGGCCTGTCTTACAAAGGAGACCCCTTCAAAACCATTCCAAATCACTCAAAACCTCAAAAAGTCTTCAAGCATGTCTTATAACTCAATATTTCACCATTTATAGGGATTGAAAACCATGACAATGTTCTGATCCAATAAACCCTCGTTTATAGGGTGTAAAAGCACAAATCAAGGAGGGTTTTGTGAAAAATACTCTTGCAAACCTCTATTTCTCTGACCACCAATTGGAACATGATTTTTTATGTCTACCAAGACCTTCTACATTGTTTCCAATCCTCTGCATGCTTTATTTATTCATGACCCATGACTGTAGCATCACTTTGTGTAGGAAAATCCTCTATTTTCTAGTGTAGCAGCAACTCCACCATGGTATTCTTGCTTTTCCCTGCACTTACAATCATCAAAACATGCAAAACATCCTAACATTAACCTAATCCACCAATTTACTTGACCTACACTCATGGAGTAGTGAAGAAAAACCCTATTGGACTCTCAAACTTGCTTCTAAAAGGACTCTATCAGGCACTGAAAACTGCCTCTTATTCTTTTGTTTCCTAAAACTAACCAAGTCCAACTCTTGAAATTGGAAACTAACTACTCTTTACATGTATTCACACTATGATTTAACTTTGGGTGTTCCTAAATTACCAACAAAAGAAAACAAAACAATCTAGAGTAATGTTGCAAACTCAGAGTCAAGGAATTTTTATTTCAAAATCTAATTACAAGAACACAAACTTCTTCTTTTTCTCGCCTTTACATGCCTTTAAAGATATTTCATTTTCCATAATTGTCTTTCCATCAGTTGAAATTACCCATTTTAACCCTTAATATGCCTGATTTCCTTGTTTTTGTCAATTTAACAACTTTTAACAATATTACATTATTGCATTGTTTGCATTTTCCCACTTTGACCACCTAGAACTTACCCATAACCTTAAATACATTCAAATAAGACCTCATATGACCTTGAACATGCTTTACATCATTTTTCCATGACCTTTTGTGATTGATTGAATACAAATTTGAACACTCATCCCTTTTGCAAAATTGAAAAGTATTTGATGACCTAGGTGCTCCTGCACCAACATCTGACTCAATTGAATTAGGAGAAGATCAATTTGAATAAGCAACTAAAATTTCTCTCTTTTCATCAAAAAAAACATTGTTTCATTTGCAAACCACAAGGAAACAACAAGCCAACTCATTTCAATACTTCTTCTTATCATCCTCAAGCTTCAAACATCTTATTTATCAACAAAAATGACTAATATGTGCATAAGAAACCTAATTAGAGTCACTAAACAATCCACTCTTTCATCATTCACCAAGGCACCCTTCCACTCAATTTGCTTTACCTAGGAAAAATAACCAAAAACCAATCTTTCATGTTACAACCTATATCCATCAGATCCTAACACACCTTTGTCATCATCAATTTATATGAATTCAAAGCATAAACCTGATAAAGAGCTCTAAATCTTTCAATTCCTTAAACAACTCACCAAATTTTCACTTTTACCAACTAGTTCCTCAAGACCAAGATACTACAATCAACCATTTACACCTCAATCATTTCATCTGACTTCTAAGACATTACTCACATGTTTATTGACTAAGCTTATTCTATGCACAAATCAAGCCCTACAAAGGAGGGTTTATTGCATAAGGCACTTACAAACCTTAAATACTCCTGCCACCACCAAAAACACCATGGAAATAGCCTGTATAAGCTTTAGAAATGATGCAGAGTGGCAGGGAAGGAAAACTCACAATCACAAATGGAAAAGTCACTCCACTGAATGCTTCTCTCAAATACTCTCATGAGTCCTAAACTCCACTATTTTTTAAGAGATCAACCCCACACATGTAGTGTTTACAACTCAGACCACTCACAAATCTTGAAAACATTTGGATCATGTCTCATTAAGTCAAAACAAGGTTTAACAACCCTATAGCATTTAGGTTTCAACAAACACCCATCACTATGGTGACTTAGACCTCACTCTCTCTTAAGGCTTGCAGCCCTTGCCCGATAGGATAGTCAGAATAAAAAACACAAGGAAGAATGTTAAGACACCAAACCTATGGATTTAGACCCCTAAGATGGACCCCTACAAGGTTCCAAAACCCTTCCTCTTGACTGTCAAAACATCACTCACAATGGCCCTTTAAATCCACTGCTCCAAAAGGCCTAATTCACATACCTACACCTAGGTCTTGACTATCTATGCTCTCCCCTTCACCCCAAAGCCCAAATTCAGACTCCTATAGGTTCTCCACACCCGTTTCCACCATTCCTAAGTGTCTCTTAAACAGATTCTTCAAAATCAAGAAAAAACTCATTTTGTTTGCTTGTCAATTATGCTTGCCACATAGAGATGTCAATCCAAAATTCATGCACAACTTCCAACAATGAGCCTTCCGTTCTCCAAAACATTTAGGAAATGATATTACAGCCTTATATCTTCCATCCCACCAAGATTTAGCAATTTTACAACGTGGGAATGGAAGAAATATACATTTTTCACCCAAAACCCTGATTTTAAGGGTTTTCAGACCACCCGATAGAGAAATTGGAATATCTCCCTTGATACTCAATGAAATCTCACCACTCTAATTCCAAAGGAAATCTTATTCAATTACCTATCCAACCATTATGGGCTTGGATCATGAAAGTGAACATACAGTCCGTACCAAATACGGGATCAACAAATTCTTCAGAAAAACATAGGAAAAACAACAAACTTATTATTGAAACTTCTTCAAAACATCAATATCAACCTTGCCTCGACCAAGAGAGGTATATTTGAAGTATTACAAACTCCCTCAAAATTTTGCAACTGTCTTTTGAAAAGAGAGATGTTGGAAAACAACTAATCTCATGCTTTGACTTCTAATTGCCTAGTTAAGGCAATGTGAGCAACTTCTACCAACTCGACCACAAAGAGCCTTCCAAAATGTGTCAAAGGCATTTAAAACCTTGTCAAAAAGTAAGGTGACTCCCCTCAGGTATCTAGATATAGCAAGGCATCCTTTTTCCTTATTTTTCCAAGATGCACTAGACTTACAAAGGAGGATGGAGACCTTGTTGTACAAAGAAGTTGGTCACCAAAACCAAAAACCTGGAAGACCTACTACAAAGCATTGAAATGGTCCATAAGACCTTATTCCATCCATAAACCAAGAAACAAAACATGACAAATTATTCTAGGTCCCTTAGACCCATGGGTGCTCCTGCACCATACTCCCAAGCAAGAAAAAGATCTCAAGTCCTCTTTGAGATCGGGTCTTCTACAGTAGTTCCATGTTGTTTAATATCATTTTCTGACATCCATGTTGCATCCTCCTCAAGTAGACCTTTCCATTTGACCAGGTATTCCTTGTAAGCCTTTCTTCTATTCTTCTTTGTCTCCTTGGTGTCAAGGATGCATTCAAGAGTCATAGGTTAGTTGGGGGGTAGTTCCTTCGCCCAATCTTCATCCTCTATTGCTGTTGTACCTACTCCATTACTTGCATTCACAGAAGCTTTGAAAGGATACAAGTCAGAAATGTTGAAGATAGGAGAGATTTCCACCCTAGGAGGTAGCTCTATTTCATAAGAATTTTGGCCAAACTTGTAGACCACCTTGCAAGGTCCTATCTTCTTTATCATGAGTTTGGTATACTTTCCTTTTGGAAGTCTCTCCTTCTTCAAGTGTGCCACCATCAAGTCTCCAACCTTGAATTGGAAATTCCTCTTCTTTAAATCTTCCTTTTCCTTATACTTCTCAACATTCTTTTGAAGGGTTTCCTTCACTTGTTGATGAATATCCCTAATTGTAACAGCAAAGTCCTCACCTTGAGCACTTCTCTTGAAAATATTTGTAGATCTCTTAGTTCATAGACCCCTCTAGGGTGCATTCCATAGACTACTTCAAAAGGGCTTCTACCAATGCTCCTATTCATGGAGTCATTATATGCAAATTCAGCCTGAGGTAAAATCATATCCCAAGCTTGTCCATGCTCCTTGGTAAGGCATCTTAAGAGGTTTCCCAATGATCTATTCACCACTTTAGTTTTCCATCCATTTGTGGATTGTATACTGAACTAAAAGACAGATTTTTTCCTTGAGTTTCTTCCACAAGGTCCTCCAAAAGTGACCAATGAATTTAGAATCCCTATCAAAAACAATGCTTAAAGGCAGTCCATGTATCCTAACAACCTCCTTAAAGAAGAGACCTGCTATATGAGATGCATCATTGGTGCATTTGCAAGGAAGAAAATGTGCCATCTTACTAAATCTATCAAATACCACAAAGATACTATCAAAACCTCTTTGGGTTCTAGGCAACCCTAAGACAAATTCCATACTTACACACTCCCAAGGCCTATTGGGAATGGGAAGTGGCTGATAGAGTCCTGCATTTGATGAAGTTCCCTTTTCCCTTTGACATATTGTGCAGCCTTCCACATACCTTCTCACATCCACCTGCAACTTTGGCCAATAGTCAAATCTCCTAACTTGTTCCAAGGTCTTGTCAAGGGCCAAAGTGACCTCCAAGACTCCCACTGGGTTTCTCCTTTATGATATTCTCCCTCATTGAGCATTTACGCACACAAAATTGGCTTCCTTTGAAGAGAAAACCATTCTGCAATAAAAATTAAGAGAATTCACCATGAAAACAATTCAAATGCTGCTCACAAACATTGTATACCTCCTTGAAATTTGAATCTTCATGATACATATCCTTCAATGCTTCAACCCCCATGCTTTGGAGTTGGATCTCTTGCACTACAAGTGCCCTTCTACTGAGAGCATCTTCCACCTTATTTTCTTGGCCCTTCTTATGCTTTATTGTGAAATTATAGGCTTGCAAAGACTCTACCCACTTCATGTGCCTATGACTGTGTTTGTCCTATGCATTCAAAAAACTCAAGGCATGATTATCAGTATAAACAACAAATTCTTTAGGTGACAAGTAGTGCCTCCACTTTTTGAGGGCTTGGACCATAGCATACAATTCCAAATCATAGGAAGAATACTTCCTCTTTGCTTCATTCGACCTCTCACTGTAAAATGCAACCGGTCTGCCTTCTTTGCTCAAAACAACCCCTATTGCTTGATTGCTAGCATCACACTCAATGGTAAAAACTTTATCAAAATCAGGGAGCACAAGTATAGGTTTTTGTGCTACTCTCATTTTCAGATATTCAAACCCTTTATCAGCCTCATTGGTCCAAGAAAACTTACCTTTTGTTACCTCCTTTGATGGTGTCCAAGATTGGTGCACAAATTTGGCTAAAGTTCTTGATGAACTTTCTATAAAAGCTTGCAAGTCCATGGAAGCTTCTCACATCTCCCATGGATTTTGGTGTTGGCCAAAGCATCCACCTTTGAAGGATCCATCTTCAAACTTCCCTTGGAGATGACAAAACCAAGGTAAACTAGTTCTTCCTTCATGAATTCACACTTTTCCATGTTGATCAGTAGTTTCTCCTCTTGTAACCTCCTTAGTATCATGTCAAGGTGCTTCAAATGTTCTTCTTTAGACCTGCTAAACACAAGGATGTCATCTAAATAAACTAAAACAAAATTTCCAATGAAAGTTCTCAATACCTCATTCATAAGGCGCATAAATGTACTAGGGACATTTGATAACCCAAATGGAATCACCAACCACTCATAGAGCCCTTCATTAGTCTTAAAATTTGTCTTCCATTCAGCCCCCTCTCTGATCCTTATCTGATGGTACCCGCTCTTTAGATCAATCTTGGAAAAGTAAGATGCTCCTGATAGACAATCCATGAGGTCCTCCATTCTTGGCATCGGGAACCTATATCTAATTGTGATCCTATTAATGGCTCTTGAATCAGTGCAAAGCCTCCAATTCCCATCCTTCCTTGGTGCTAGGACAGTAGGAACAACACATGGGCTCAAACTCTTCCTCACTAGCCCTTTATCCATCAACTCTTGCACTTGTCTTGCAATCTCCTCATTTTGAGCAGGTGTCATCTTGTATGCAGCCTTATTAGGAAATGTATCCCCTGGAATTAGATCAATATGGTGGCTTATATCCCTAATGGTAGGTAGGGAACTAGGTAATTCATTCACTATTATGTCCTTGTACCTTTCCAACAACTCTTGGACTTCCTTTGGTGCATCTTCCTTCTTCTTTGTGGGCAAATCTGCTTCACTTTTTGGCTTCATAATCAGGAAGAATCCTCTTCCTCCTCCTTCCTTCAAGGTCTTCATGAACTCCTTCTCACCCACCATCAAAACACTAGGCCCTTCATGCTTTGCCTTGTCTTCTTCTAGGAGAGGTGAAAGGTTGTAAGTTTTCCCATCCTTCACAATGGAGTATGTGTTCTTCTCCCATCATGCTTGGTCTTCCTATCAAACTGCCAAGGCCTACCAAAAATATATAGTTTAATACTTGTACTCAAAATTTTGTTCATTAGATCTCATACATTATAAGTCATGACGTGGATTGATATTATAACTTTTTTGTGATTGAATAATTTGTTGTTTTATTTTCAGATGTTGGTTGTGGAAACACCTCCAAATGTTACAAGGGCAATGGATATCAGTGTTTCATCTACTATACAATCCTTCATGGATATGATAGAGGAGGTATGAGGCAAATTACTAAATTTCAATTTGCATTCATTGTTATAGATGTTAGTTCTAGTGAAAAATCAAACCATTATTGATTCATAGTTTAATTCCTATTTGGATGGTTTATATAGGGCTTGAGCACACTTAAGCATCGGCATGCAAATATTTCCATCATGGAGAGTGATCATGAGATAGCCGTAAGTGATTATTTTGTTAAATATATCATTTCTTATAATGTAATTTCTATATATTAATGTCTTTACTTCTTATTGTAACAATTAAAACTTCACCAAGAGCTAAACTGTAGGAGGAGTAGTAGGAGCACTCCTCGAGCATAGCATAAACGAGTGACGGACTTATCGCCATCAGATCACCAAAAAAAGGGAAAGAATTTATTTTTAGAGCATAGAGAGAAATGAATTTTGATTCCAGAGCCCTTTGTTGAATGCCTAGACATGGCAATTTTGTACATATCTTGTATTGGATATATTTGACATTGTATGCCTATATGGCATTCTCGTAAGCCTATATGGCTATTTTGTAACTATATTTTATACTTATATCGACATATATTGATGTATGTGTACATGGCTATTTGGTTAATACAAATCTTTTTTATCGATGGTGTCCATATTTGCTCTTTTTGACTATGTCAAAAGCATGGTTGCATACAGATTAGGAAAAAGACTTTTACTTTTAGATTAGAAATGCATGGAAGTTTCAAAAAGTATCCTTTATATTACAAAAAGATGTGTTTATACCATAGCACCAAAAATCTTTTGGGGAAAAAATTGGCAAACCAAAAGTATAAGATTTTTTGAAAAAATCAGGAAAAAGTCTACAAAAAATAAAAAAAAAAAAGGTAAAAAAAAGTAGAACAAGAGATAAAAGCTTTTTTAAAAAAAATTAAAGGCATTTCCATAGTATAGAGATATAGAGAGCAAATAAAATAAAGAGTTTAACTAATAAATTGTAAAAAATAGATTTTTGTAGTTTATATTCATATCGTTGATTACATTGCATTGCACATAATTCAAACTCAAAGCATTGCTTCACATTGCATAACTAATAACTAGATGTTGATAGATGACAAAATTTCAATTACAATATAGTTTTTACAAAGTCAACCTAAGCGGTTATGCAATTACTTCACATTGCATAACTAATAAATAGGAGTAGCTCCCAATTGCATTTGCTTGTCATGGCATTCTATGAGACCACATTTCTTTCAGGCATTTTTTCAAACAATTCACTGCCTTTTCTATACTACCACATTTTTGATACATGTCTACCAAAGCATTTTGTCAAATAGTTCACTGCCTTGTTGCTATGGCTGAAAGCCTAAAACAAGTGTGGTCTTCGAGAACAAGCTATGGATGCTTGGAAAAAATATATCAAAAAGCATAATAGTAAGCAATATCATAGACAAGGCGTGTGAACTCTTTGAAAAATGCCTCAAGAAATGAGGTCTCATGGTTGTAGATTCCATGACAATCAAATGCTTTTTTATTGTCATGGCATTCCATCACCATGAACCTCATTGCTGAGAATTTCAAAAAGGATAACCTTGTCTCTTTCTTATTTTTCATACATGTCTATCAAAGCATTTTATCCAGGCAGTTCATTTTGCCTTGCTGCTTTGAAACAAAAGCCACCTGAAATAGGTGCTTTCAAACAAGCTATGGATTGTCATGGCATTCCATCACCATGAGACCATTTCTTTTTAGGCGTTTTTAAGCGACTCCTTTGCCTTGTCTATGCTACCACATTTTTCCATACATGTTTTGCAAAGCATTTTATCAAACAATTCACCTCCTTGCTGTTATGGCTAAAAGCCTAAAATAGGTGCTTCCAAACAAGCTATGGATGCTTGGAAAAAATCTATCAAAGCATAATAATAGCAATAGCATGAGAACTATTTGAGAAAAAAAGCCTCAAATAAATGTGGTCTCAATGGTGGTGGAATACCATGATGACAATCCTCATGTCATGGCATTAGATCATGCCATTCCATCACCATGAAACCACATTTTCTTTTGAGGCATTTTTTCCAAAGCGAGTTCAACGCCTTGTCTATGCGCATTTTTTCGCTTTATGTCTACCGAAATTTTTATCAAACAATTCACTATCTTTAACGCTGCTTGGCTAAAAGCCTAAAAAAGTACTTTTGAACAAAGCTATGGATTCTTGGAAAAAATCATCAAATCATAATAGTAAGCAACAAGCTATGGTCTCATGGTTTTTTTTCACGCGAAAATCAGTGTGATTTTATTCACATTTTTTGGCAGGTTATAAACACTTTTTTTCTCCAATTTTGTTGTTTTAAATTACATTCAAGTTTATGGTGGTTTTGTTGTTTATATGATGATATGTGATATTCTAATCCTAATTCATGCTTCTAGGTTGCATAGATTTTTTATTTATTTTTTACATGTTTTTTGTACCAACGAACCCAAAACGAACTGAATTCCCCTCCAAAAAAAATTGGCCAAACTGGCGAACCGAACCCCCGAACCTGAACCTCAAAACCTATTCCAACACTCTTCATTTTTCCTGCACAAACTTAATTGACCACCAAATTATGTTTCCCCTTGACTTTACCCACGTTTACTCCCTCAAACCTCTCTTTTTCATTCAAAACCTCTATTTTCCTAACTAGGGCATGTCATGCCATAACATACTTTTGACCTCCCCTATCCTTGCAGACCTTTTAAACACATCAAACTCCACAATCCCACCCTATTTCCAACCCATTCTAACTTATTTTCAAGCAATTTCTTCTTTTCACCTCTTCTAGCCTTACTTTTAAGGGGCCTCAATTTTGAATTTTCAACAAGGGCAGAGTTAGTAATCTCTTCCAATGCCCTTACTAATGCTATTTTCTTATTCCTACTCCCTATCCTACTTACATCAAGCCCATATCACCGAGACACAACCTGAACAATAGGTGGAATGGCCTATTTCAACATACTACACTCAAACCCTTAAGGGATCGATCCAGTTGAACATAGCTCAGAGCGATTCCACGTGTTTGGGTGAGAAAGAGACCATTCCTAGCATGAGCATGCCTATTCGGATGCGTTGGAACATTTTGTTTGGTCACACAAGTTGTAGAACGAAAGTTGCACCACTTTGCAACTTTCCACTGCTTCCATTTGACACTTTTTCCATCAAACTGAAATCTGGACACCATGGGAAAACCACTTCGAGATAATGAAAACTGAGAGAGATTATTGTAGAGGGGGCCAACATGATCCCATGGGATCAAACGAGAAGTTTCTAAGTGTCACGGTGTTCGAGTAACCTCATGTTGAAGTTTGCAACCATTTTTCCCTTTGGACCCTTAAGGGATCGATCCGGTTGAACATAGCTCAGAGCAATTCCGCGTGTTTGGGTACAAAAGAGGACCATGCCTAGTGTAAATATGCCTATTCATACACGTTGGAAGATTCTATTTGGTCACACGAGTTGTAGAACGAAAGTTGCACCACTTTGCAACTTTCCACTGCTTCCATTTGACACTTTTTTCATCAACTGAAAACTGGACACCACAGGAAAACCACTCCAAGATAACGAAAACCGAGAGAGGTTATTGTAGAGGGGCCCAACCTGATCCTATCATACTAGATGAGAAGTTTCTAAGCATCACAGTGTCCAAGTAACCTCATGCTGAAGTTTGCAGCCATTTTTCCCTTTGGACCCTTAAGGGATCGATCTGGTTGAACGTAGCTCGGAGCGATTCCGCGTGTTTGAGTGAAAAATAGGACCATGCCTAGCGTAAAAATGCCTATTCGGACGCATTGGAACAGTCTATTTGGTCACACGATTTGCAGAACGAAAGTTGCACCACTTTACAACTTTCCATTGCTTCCATTTGACACTTTTTAATTTCATCAACTAAAATCTGGACACCATGGGAAAACCACTCTGAGATAACAAAAATCGAGAGAGGTTATTGTAGAGGGGAACAACATGATCCCATCAGATTAGACAAGAAGGTTCTAATCATCACAGTGTCCAAGTAACCTCATGTTGAAGTTTGCAGCCATTTTTCCCTTTGGACCCTTAAGGGATCGATCTGGTTGAACGTAGCTCGGAGTGATTCCGCATGTTTGGGTGTGAAAGAGGACCATGCCTAGTGTAAACATTCATATTCAGATGCGTTGGAACAATCTGTTTGGTCACACGATTTGTAGAACGAAAGTTGCACCACTTTGCAACTTTCCACTGCTTCCATTTAACACTTTTTTCATCAACTGAAATCTGGACACCACGGGAAAACCACTCTGAGATAATGAAAACTGAGAGAGGTTATTGTAGAGGGGCACAACTTGATCCCATTAGATTAGACGAGAAGGTTCTAAGAATCACGGTGTCTGAGTAACCTCATGCTGAAGTTTGCAGCCATTTTTCCCTTTGGACCCTTAAGGGATCGATCCAGTTGAACAAAGGGTCTATACTCTAAACTTATCCAAACCTTACCAACTCTTGCGGCAGCAATTCTAAGGTGTCAAAACTTAAAAATCCACAATTAGATCTTAGTTATACCACCATACATTGGGTAAACCACAAAACCCTCTATTGTAGCCTAAACCTTAGGGGTTTATTGAAAATGATACTTCCAAAGCTAACCACAACCTAAAAATTACTCAAACAAGTTTTTGATACCCTACACAAGCTCAAACAATCATAAAATAATGTTTCCCTACACAAAAACACAATTTAACTCTTCAAAACCACCATTTTTCTTAAAGAAAACTCACTTTTACACACATGGGTTTCACACCCATCTCACTTTTAGACCTCCCCAACACTAACACATCATTTCCACACCTTAATAATGTTAGTGCAGACCCATTCCTTAAGTTACAGAGGCTACAGAAAGAGGAATGGGTCAAAAAGCCATTTTTATTGACTCAAAACCTTCAAATGTACAAGTTTAGGCCAATTTTAGTAAATTGATGATATTCTACTCCTTATTTACCTTGATGAACAAAACCTACTGAATGGTGCTCCTGCACCAATCATACATTGACCTTCTTTTTGCTCCTAAAGTTTGGACCACATCCATTACCTCCACATAAAACTTGGCATCCTTGGTCTTCTTGGTTCACATGCCTTGATATGGTTATGCAAATGAAAATGAAGCAAAGTAATCATCTCCTTCTTCGCTGGTAGGAAGAATGCATGCTTAATGTTTTGATACATGATATCAGCTCTCTCATCTACTCTCATGGTTGAATACCAAAATCTAGTATAGTGGGCCTTCAGAGTTCTAGTCATCTTTCTTCCTCTTCCACCAAATGCTGGCCCAATCCACACATATGCCAGCCTAATTGACTTTGTTTTTGAAAGCTAAAGTTTCTCCTAAGTCACCAGTGTTGCTCTATCTTCCTTTTCAGACTCTTTTATTGCTACAAATCATCTCTGGGATTTAATCATTTGTACCACATGTGGTTGATGTGCTTTGAATCCTTGCATCTAAAGGAAATTTCCTCAACATAAATACTTTCTCAAGGTTAACAATCATACATTGACCTTCTTTCCCATCTTAAAGTTTGGACCACATCCATTAGCTCCACATAAAACTCGACATCCTTGGTCTTCTTGGTTCCCATGCCTTCATATGGTTATGAAAATGAAAATAAAGCAAAGTAATCACCTCCTTCTTCGTTGGCTGGAAGAATGCATGCTTAATGTTTTGATACATGATAAAAATTCTCTCTTTTGCTTTCATGGTTGAATATTGAAATCCAATATGGTGGGCCTCCAAATTTCCAGTCATCTTTCTTCCTCTTCCACCAAATGCTGGCCTGATCCACACATTTACCAGCCTAATTGGCTTTGTTTTTTGAAAGCTGAAGTTTCTCTTGAGTCACCAATGTAGCTCTCTCTACCTTTTCAAACTCTTTCATTGCTACAAATCATCTTTGGGATTTAATCATCTATACCACATGGTTGATGTGAA
Source organism: Sequoia sempervirens (assembly GCA_007258455.2). Lineage (NCBI taxonomy): Eukaryota > Viridiplantae > Streptophyta > Pinopsida > Cupressales > Cupressaceae > Sequoia > Sequoia sempervirens. Next base: position 59,963 of record VDFB02206989.1, on the reverse strand, counting down.
TTGAATCATCAGTAATAGTCTTCAAAATTGGTTGCTAGTACAAGTTCATTCTGCTTTCATAATACTTTATAACCATGGAGTTCAGCCATCAAGTGAAGATTGAGGAATGGAGTCAATGCAGAGTACATCCCACTTGAAGTCTTTGAAAGCAATAGCCATATCAAATTCCTTTTTCCCAAGTCCTACTCTCTCAAGGTTAACAATCTCAATCTCACTAATAGTGATTACTACTAAGAAAGGTAATTCCACCAACTCTACCAAACTGATTACCATAAGAATAATAAAAGCAAAGGCTTTGAAAGGAACTCCATGAAAACCAAGATCTCTAAATGGTACATATCAAAGTCTAGTTCAAAATATTTTAGATGAGGCTACTCCCATAGCTCTCTTACTCGCTTGACAAAACCTTGAAACTCTGTATTGATTTTATTTTTCCTGACCCTCTCTTGTTGTTCTTCCTCAATTTCATCAAGATCATACATTGACCTTCTTGACCCTCCTAAAGTTTGGACCACATCCATTACCTCCACATAAAACTGGACATTCTTGGTATTCTTGGTTCCCATGCCTTGATATGCTTATGCAAATGAAAATGAAGCAAAGTAATCATCTCCTTCTCCATTGGTTGGAATAATGCATGATTAATGTTTTGATACATGATATCAAATCTCTCTTCTACTCTCATGGTTCAATACCAAAATCTAGTATGGTGGGCCTCTAGAGTTCTAGTCATCTTTCTTCCTCTTCCACCAAATGCTAGCCCGATCCAGACGTCTGCCAACCTAATTGACTTTGTTTTTGAAAGTTGAATGGTGCAGGAGCACCCACACCTCACCCTCAATTTGTGATTGTTTGATGGTAAATTGGGAGGACAATTGGTAAATGTTAGTAAGTTGAGGTCTTTTTGTCTTGAATAAGGTCTAATAGTCCAATCTTTTATGTACTTTGGGAATTAGTAGGTTAGGGTGGACAAATGTGCAAAAGCACTCTTGAATTAAATAATTGTCGATATTTCCATAAAGGAAAATTATGTAAAAAGTAGGTGGGAGTGTAGAGAAAGAATATAAAAGTCATGTTATAAGGGTTTCTAAGTGGTCCTAGGCTTTTAGAATATTAAATTTGCATGATAAAGCTTAGTAAGCAAAACCATTCTTAAATAATAAATACTAGTATTTGTAGGCTTAATAAGGGTTTGGTGGTTCAAAGGTAGTTATGGGAATTGAAGGGAGATGATTCTCATTTTAAATGTATTAAAAACATCATTCAAGCCTGAATGGGGGTTCAATCAATAGTTTTTTTGAAGATTGGTGCTCTTCACAACGCCTAAAACTGTGGAATTTCAACATTTTTCTGAGTTTTCAGTTTCTTTTCTCTATGTACGGCCTAGTACAGGCCTCTTATGAAAATAAATTCATGAAACATTTTGGTGGTAGGTCTTAACCTAGATTTCAATCGGTTTTGATACACCTTTGGTTGTTTTAGTGAAAGGAAAATCCATTTTTCTTTATTCAGCCTGTACAGACCAACAAGGTCTGAGTTTACTTAAATTTTTGTGATGGAGCACTTCCTCCTACTATGGTGAATTGTGACTAAAAGGAAAGGTTTACAATGTTTTTTTTTCAAGTCTCCTTAACTCTTTTAATAATGGTAAGGCGTTTATAGGGCTAGTGATGTTGTTTTAGGTTGAGAATGTGAGATTTTGGCTTGAAATGAGGGAACCAAAGTGATGCTTTTGAGATCTACTAAGTCTAAAGGCTAGGTGAAGGTTTATTATGTGTGTGCATACCCTAAAAAACTTGTTTGATGCTTTGGTGAGATTTGGAAGGCCTTGGAGTTGTGAGATGCTAAAAACCCTACGTATTTGTTAGAAAATTGAGGGTTTTAATCAATTATGGCTTAGAGGTTGAGTGCTTTTCTAAAACCTGTGGAATTGGGATTTTTGTGACCTATTTGATGATTTTCCAAGAGCTTATGGGGTTAGAAGAAGTTTAAAGAGCAGTTTTTTTGTAAAACAGGGCTAATTTTGTAGCCTTTTTGCAAGGCAGTTTCAAGGATCTCCAAGAAATTGCAAAGAAACCCTGTATGTTTGGCTTGGGAATGGTGTTGGGGGTTTTAGTAGATGCTATATTGATGATGAGATGGTGCTTGAGAGGAATTCTCTAAAATTTAAGCCAAATTGTTGATTTTTGAAGCCTTTTTGTTGGTAGTTGTTCCAAGATGGCCAAATGAAATAACAAAGGTTGTTGATTTACTAAAATCTGATTTGTTTGAGTCTTCTCCACCTTGACTCTGCATCACTAAAGTTTCTCCTGAGTCACCAGTGTAGCTCTCTCTACCTTTTCAGACTCTTTCATTGCTACAGATCATCTCTGGGATTTAATCATTTGTACCACATGGTTGATGTGCTTTGAATCCTTGCATCTAAAGGAAATTTCATCAACAGAAATACTACTACTCTTTGAAGGTTAACAATCTCAATCTCACTAATAGTACATTTACAACCATATTCAAATATTTTCCTTCAAAAGGCTACAAATTCAAATATTGACTTAAATAGCCTTCAAGAGGCTTTACATATCCTTTACAAATGATTCTACATCTTTCCAATCATTCCTAACTGTTCTTTTTGTAACTAACACAACTTATTACATTACAAATCAATTGTGGATGTGTTATGACCCTATTCAATTGACAAAACTCATAACACAAAACTAACTTAAAAGATTTCCATGAACCAAATTTGCTCAATAACCTTGGTGCCCCTACACTAAATTTCATTATTTTAGTAAATTTCATTACAAGTAAATCTCATTACAATGCCTTAGGTACTCTGTTCTCACAGATATTTTACAATGTCACTCATACATTCGAGAATCTCTTATAATGTCTACATCATAGGTTCTCATTTAGAGGTTAACTTCAAATGAGAAACTTGAGATTCCCTCACAAAGCTTTGTACACTCTTTTATAATGGCTTGAAATCAAAATTGAGATTTGTCAAGATCATCAGAAAAAGGATGTTGCATTGCTTTTTTGGCCGAGATTCTCTTCGATGGCTCCAAAATCAGCATTTTCTGCAAGGAGAGACCAATCAATTTTTACTAGTTTAGTTACAGATAGGCAAAGTAAAAGAATAAAAAGAAACAGCTCATGTCCAAAATCGAAATGAAATGAAAATAGATGGAAGGCACTTACAGACAGGCATGGCAATCTCTCAACTTAGTCACTCCTGCTCATACATCTTCACTGCGAGTTCCAAGATACCTATTGCACACAACACCTCTCATGAATTTAGAATATCTTGAAATTCGAGATGCTCCTATAATGTCTACATCATAGGTGCTCATGATAAGGTTAACTTCAAATGAATAACTTGAAATTCCCTCACCAAGCTTCGCACACACTTTTGTAATGGCTGAAAATCATAATTGAGATTTGGCTTCACAATCAAAATAGGGATGTTGCATTGCTTTTATGCCTGAGATTCTCTTGGATGGCTCATAAATCTGCATTTTCTGCAAGGGGACACCATTCAATGTTTACCAAGTTACTTACAGATATATAAAGTAAAATAAGACATGATAGCATTGGCATGAAAAAAATTAACGTAGATACAAGTATAAATTAATAAGAACCATTATGCATATACTTACAAATTAATCCAATGAACCATCTAGATCTACTCTACTCTTTATTGTGTCAAGTATTGCCTCATGGTCAAACTCACAGACCTTCCAAAAGGTCTTGTTTAAAGGTCTACCCCCATATTTGGTCAAACGAACATTGGATGCCACAACAAGGTTCAAGTAATGAAGAATCTTATGATGCGTGTCAAAGTCCTCAAATAACCAATGTTTAACACTCTTATGTGGGTACCTTCTAAGCCATGTTCCAGTAATAACAATTGAGCCTGTAGGGTATTCGATGTTTTCTCCATCTATAACTGGGGCTTCCAATTTCTTTTTGGCCTCAACACAATGACATAAGTAATAGTATGTTCCCTCTTCGTTTTCTTCATCTGCAATAACTGCATAAACATGCCCTGCATTGATATGTGCATAAAATCACTCAAAATTAGTCAACATTATGAATACAGTACAAAGATAACAATATGGAATTTGAAAAACTAACCAAGTAGATATATTACTTGGTTGAACTAGATCTTATACGTGGTCAAAGTCGATCGATGATTCCATCTGTGTTAGTTCCAATTCCGTCGGAGGGCAATATGTGTGAAGTGGGGTAAGATAACTTGTCAACCATTTTTCAACCCACTCCCCTGACTCACAATCATTCTAGGCTTGCATTGTACATGAAGAACAAAAGCATGCCATCTTACGTGTATTGATACTCCATGAACCTACATTTGAGCTAAGGAAAGAGTGTAGCTCACTCGATCCTGTTAATGTACAACAATCCTCATATGGTGCAATGTTAGTATCATCCATCAACTAAAAAAATCTATGAACTGAAGACATACCTTCATTACCTGGACCCATTGAAGCATTACACCACTCAACGATTGAACTTACATCTGTCAACTTTGCATTATCTTTATACTTTAACTCTTCTCATGCTAATGCTCTTTTCACGCATTCTCCTACACCATCATGCTCCCCCTTTCCATGCCCGGCCTCACAAAAGTTCCACATATGTTGAACACTTGTAGTGAGATGCATCCTGCACAACCAGTAGAACATGTGTGCGTTCTTGAACTGTGTTGCACAGTTATCCGACCATATTATATGTCGACCGTATGCTATTCCCCTCTGAGCCAAATCACTATAGAACATCTGGAAGCAACCTTGCATGAACTCTGGAGAATGTGTGTGATCATCACTAATATAAAAGTGATACTCCCTCAATTCCTTCCTTTGGTCCCCTGTACTATTAGCTGCATGAATGAATGCTATGTGCACAAATATCAAAACCTATGTGGAGTTGTAATACTGTGACTGCACCTCACACTGTGGCTGTAGAGTGTAGTTCTCTACAAATTCAACCACTAATACTATGCTACCAATTGGAAAGGTGTCCTTGCATAGCTTGAATTGCATTTCCATCCATTGGGCTCTATGGGTATGCCTTGTATACTCATACACTAGATTCTCACAAAACATGGACATAAACTGATACATTGGAATCTTCTCAATAACCAAATCACACCTCTTTGCTTGAGACCCATCTTTTGTATCGTATGCCACTATTTTATACTTGCCAAAATCTACTAGTTTATGCCCCACCTCATCTGTGCTTTCCATATGTTGACATACTGGCATTCGTTGCAAGCCATCATAGCGCTTGCATGAACCATCCAAGCATGTTGTCCTGTAGAATATTTGGCCATCCTCTATTTGACATAAAAAATTTGATAAGAACTCTCTTGAATATTTTGGTGGGGCTTCTATGCCACAATCTTGCAAAACATCATTAGTATGCAAATCTAAACATATAGAACAATAAACATCATAATGGTTAGCAAATTCAATATGTAGTCTACAGAAACAAGTATTGTGTGTGTGGTTTATCTTGACATAAAAAGGTTTAAGCATTTCAAAAAATATTTGAGAAATATTAATTTGAGGATAAGCATTTTGAAATTTACGAAAAAAATGGGTTTGAGTCGTATCCAAAAAATGCTTTGGATGTGGCTCACGGTTCCGACTACCGATTCTCCTTCTTACAACATCCCTTTGATTCAGAGATGGCCTTGTATTATTCTTCCAATAATCTTCAATTAGTGTTCTCAATGCTTCAACAACTTTTCTATCTTTATGTGGCAGTCTTCCCGAGAATTCCCATAATTCATTTGAATCGGTGCCCTCAATTCTTTGCCACCTTTGAACGTCTTTTGATAAAAAATTCTACTAATTCTCATGTGTTCACTTGTCTTTTTAATGAGATGAGATCTCTTTGTTTGATAGCTTACCAAAGTTGATGTAATGACACGTCGGGTGAAATTACTATCCTTTGAGCATGAGGTCTTACCCACACTCTCATAAGCATCCATTAGATTCTTCACAATAGTGTTTTCACTTGATGCATTCGATGTTCTCAACCCAAGAGTCTTCATGATGTTTCTGTACTTTAAACCCCGCATCATTTGAACAAATAGTTGAAATCTTTCGGTCTCATTTATCCTTTCAAAGAACATTTGCCAAATCTTATCAGCATATCTTCTACAAGTTCGTTTTGGAATCTTACCTTCCATGTGCTGCAAAATATCCTCATCAATATTAATCAAAAACTATGGCTTTCTACACAAAATTCTAGGTGTTGTTCTCCTAGGTACACACATCTCAACATTAGAAATTTCATCAATATTTAATTGAGGTGGGATAGATTGCATACCTTTGACCAAGGGTGGAATAGAATACATACCTTGAGGTTCACGTGGGGATGATGGCATACCTTGTTCGTCAAATTTGAGTGATGATGTACTCTCAACTTCAGATGTGGTGAATGGTGTCCAGCCATACCCACTTGTGGTAGATGGTGTCCCTCCATATCCGCTTGTGCTTAATGGTGTCCCTTCGTATTCACTTGCGGTAGAGGGTGTGTCTCCAACTATGGTATTTGCATCTCCCCTAGCATGACTCTTTCACATTCATGCCCTTTATGCTGCCAATTTTTTTTCTCTTTTTTGCGGTTGAGGTTCCTCTTCAACTGGCTTGCTTTCGTCAATCGTTCCCAATTTTTTCTTTTCACGATATTCCCTCATCCATTTTTTCTCTTTATCTCTGAAGGCTTGGAGCTGATCATCTATTAGTTTTCTCCTTTTAACAGTTCGTTTCTTCGGCATGACGAATAATTTTACCTATGCAAAAAGTGTTAAGTCAAGTCAAATTAACTAATAGTGAAGGGTTCTAAAAGTCTATTAAAGAGGGAGACCAACGGTTACCTCTTTCAAATGTTAGTTTTTGAAGTTGAAGTGGTTTATTTTAAGAGGGAAACATTATAAAAGGCCATGATAAACTTGAATGGAGGATGATCTTGGATTGGGCGTCAAACCAAATGAGGAAATGTTGAGTTTTCCTTAACAAAATTGAGCTTTTGGTGACTGAAATTGAGTTTCTAAGTTGGGCAGCATTATTTTATGTTAGATTGAGCATGAACAAGGTATATTAGGCTTGTTTCAATAGTTTTCAAGTTTTGGAGTGTTTGGCATGTGCTACTTTCAATAAAACATACGGTTTCTAAGCCTAGGAAGAGGGCTTTATGGTTTGGGTGGTAAATGATTGAATCTCTGCAATCTAATGCTATAATTTGAAGTTTTGATAGATATAAAGTGCTTCCCCAAGGTTTCAGGAGATTTGGACACATTTTGAAGGTGGTCCCTTTGTAAAAGTGGGCTAATTTAGGCCCTTAAAAGCATAGAAAACTTAATAATTTGTGCAGTTTGGTACAAAACAAGCATTGGTGATTGTTGGATATGTTGAAAGGCTCTGTAATGGGTAAAATAAAGGTGTCTAAATGGTCCTAGGTCTGTAGAAAAACAAATCGTTGTGGTGGCAGGTCTTAACTTGGACTTCAATCTATTTTAAGACTTCTTTGGTTGTTTCGGTGAACGAAAAACTCCATTCTTCATGATCAGCCTGTACAGACCAGCAGGGTATGAGTTTTACTTTAATTTAAAGATGGAGCCTTTCCTCCTACTGTGGTGACCTGTGATTCGGAGGAAAGGCCTGTAATATGTTTTTTTCAAGTTTCATGTTTCTTTTAATAGTGGTAAGGCATCTATAGGGATGGTGATGTTATCTTAGGCTAAGAATGTGAATTTTTGGCATGAAATGGAGGAACCAAAGTGGTGTTTTTGATATCTAATGAGGCTAAAGGCCTAGTGAAGGTTTATTTTGTTTGTACAGACCCTGACAAACTTGTTTGATGCTTTGGTGAGGCTTGGAAGGCCTTGGAGTTGTGAAATATAGAAAACCTTACATATTTATGAGAAAATTGAGGGTTTTTGTATTGGAAACCTATTTGAGCATGCATTAGGAGTATATTCCAATTTTTTAGAGACATGTATGGAAAATTTGGTAGCATAGACAAGGAAATCATCTGGTTTGTATAACTGTTTGAAAAAACACCTCAATGAAAGCTTTGGAAGCATACACAAAGAAAGTCAATTGTTAAATTTAACAAAATGCCTCAAAGAGATGTGGTTTAAAAATGTAATAGGAAAGTATATATAATTGTGTAATTTAAAATGTCCATTGACAACCTAAGGTTGTAACATGACAAACAAACAATCTGATCAACATGGAATAAGTAAAACAACAAAAATGAAAGCAAGCCATAATAGAATGAAAGAAAATGTACAAAGACTTCACATACCTAAAAAACCAAAGTTTCAAATGGAGGAGTTCTACCCAATTATGTAGCCTTTGCTTCTTCTTTCCTCAAATTCCTCAAAAATTTGACTTTTTCAAAAGCTTGTTCCCCTCCAAACTTTAATTGTATATCAGTTATCACTATTCAAACTTGAATTCATATTACATGCTTGAATTCATATTACCTTTCAATGTGAAACTCTGCTATTTCATGCAAAGGTGATGGAAATATCATGAAAAAGGTGGTGGAATCTAAAAATCATGCATGCACACTTCACTCAATCACCAAAAAGCTACTTTTTGTGCACGCGCAGAACTAGGAGAATATGCAGAATGTGGGCCGACATCATGGGTATATTGTGTTTTTTTAACCGTTTTTAGTGCAATAAAAAATGTGCTTGCATTATAACGCGAGCACGTTATTTCTTGATAAACGGCCATCTCTCTATTTATTAATAACGCACTTGCATTATAATAAAGTTAGTTTTTTTAAAGATTTATAGGGTAGACCCACTCCCACCCTATCTCTC
>VDFB02206989.1:0-36476 GCA_007258455.2 Sequoia sempervirens | reverse complement strand
ATACATATAGGCATACATACATGACACACCAACATACATATGCATACAAACATATGAACAAACATTCAATAAAGTGGTATTTAACTAAAGGAAGACATAACGTGAGCATGTTATGTGTTGCTAGTCATGTTCCCCAGAGCAAAAATGTCAAAACTAACACATAGCATTGAGTGTGTTATAATCTTCAGCGTTATATTTTGCTTTGGGAATCCCCAAGCCTTAGCTTTGGTATTTTCCTTGGAATACCAACCCAAAGGCTTGGAGGGCATTCCCAATGACCAGAGGTGTGTTTTTTGCAAATTCTATAATTTTTCACATAATCGGGTTTGTGCTCACCGTCAGGATTGCATCTGGTTCAATATCGACAAAATAAAACACATGGGTAATGTTAAGTTCTCTCTTAGCTTTCCAACGATGTAATTTTTTTCACTTTCTGACAATGTTAGGCCTTTCATCCATAATTTATTTTGTTTGTATGTCTCTTTTTTGTCAAAAAGTAGTGTTTGGTATTTTTTTGGTTATAAATTAACCGTTCATCAAATTTTCAAATAAATTAAATTTTAAGAAACTAGACTCCATTCTACAAATTAAAAAAACTATTACTTTCCAAAATTTGTAGGGGGAGCACGGCCAAAATTCGGCTTTTTAGGAAGTGCCCACTTAGAAAATTAGTAAAAAATTAAATATTCATTAAAAAATTATCAGAAAAATTGTGCATCAACTGGATACTGTTAGCTAACTTCTAACCATAGATATTTTAAAAATACTACAAAAAAGTTCACTATGCTAGGGTCATACAAGAGTTGCTATGTTATGTTTTTTTGAAAAAAACAACAGCAATTTTTGTACATCCCTTTTTTGAACCCCTTAACCATTTTCAAAATAAATTAGTAGTTTAGAAATTATACTCAAAGCACTTTGATCCTTCTTTTTGTTTCATCTCAAAATTTTGAGTGTAGTTATCCTCAATTTCACGTCCAAGGTCAGTATTTCCTGATTTCAGAAAAAAAAGTGGCCACTTAAGCCCCTTTTTTGGGAACCATCTTGGTGCACTTACCCCACTATCTTTGAGAACCTAGTTCAAGTCTCTTGCTAATTTACTTAAGGTTCTATTTTCAAATGATGGTATGGATGAAATGCTCCCCTTTTGTATCACAAATTTGAGGGAGTCACACCTTTTCACTTCAATAGTTACAACTCTTCATTATTCAACTTTAGGTAAGTTAATTTGTTTAGTGCTTCTCAACTCAAGAAGCATTTTCGAGAAACAAATTTTTAGCATTTTCATAGTTTCTTAAGCATAAAGTATTTATAAACACACATGGAGCAATCTTGTTGAAGGCATATCTAGCATGAAGCAACACTTGGATATACTTAATACATGTAGAATGCATAAATACATATAAGATATGAAGTACGCACATAAGGAATGTAGAGCACGTAATACATGAAGTATGGAGCATGAAGCATTCACATGAGCACACGTAGGAAGCATAAAGCCTACACACATAATACATGAAGTATGCACATAAGTACATGTGAGGCATGAAGCATACATGTGAATACACGTAATACATGAAGTATACACTGGAAGCATGAATCATACACGTGAATACACATAACACATGAAGTATACGCCAGAAGAATGAAGCATACATACATGTGAATACACATAATACATGAAGTATACATAGGAAGCATGAAGCATACAAGTGGATACATGTAATACATGAAGTATACATTGAAAGTATGAAGCAAACATGTGAATACACATAATGCATGAAGTATACATAGGAAGCATGAAGCATACAAGTGGATACAAGTAATACATGAAGTATACACTAGAAGCATGAAGCATATACATGAATACATGTAATGAAGTATACACTGGAAGCATGAAGCATGCATATAAATACATGTAATTCATGACGTATACACATCAATACGTATAAGTCACAAAGTACACTCGTGAATACACGTGATTCACAAAGTATACACATGAATACAAGTAAGTCACATTAATACATGTAAGCCACAAAGTATACGAAGTCACCAAGTATTCACATGAATACACATAAGTCACAAGAATGAGCTCGTAAGTCATTAAGTATACACATGTTTAAGTCACAAAGTATTCACATAAATGAATGCACATAGCTCATGAAGTACACACATGAATACACGTAAGTCACAAGTATCTTCATGAATACACGCAAGTTGCAAGGTATACACTTGAATACGTAAGTCACATGAATACATGTATACACTCAAGTGCATGCAAGTCACAAAGTATGTAATTTGCAAAGTATACACTAGAAGTCACAAAGCATATGAAAGGTATACACATAGTCGCATGAGTCATAAAGTATACACATGAATATATGTAAGTCACAAAGTAAGTCTAATTATACACTTGGAAGGCACACACATATAGAAATGCATTATTGGCCTACTTATAAAGAAGGTTGAATAGTTAATTCTAATAAGAGTTGGTTTGTACACAAGATGGTAGGAACATGTTATGATACCAATTGTAATGTCCCTCTCCTGGGTTTCCCTAGAATTTTCCTATTAATCACAAGTTGCTACAAATTAGGGTTAGGGTTTGTCTTACCAAATAGAGATTCTTTTAATAATGTAATCCTGCAAATACCATATGAACAATATATGCAAATACATATGCAAATACCATATAGACAATTGCATCACATTCATAGATTATCAACAATGCAAACATATTAAGATTTTGGGAGAAGGGAAATGATGGGTCCGCACGAAGCCATATACCAAGCCTAAGAGGGTGTATACCACATCCCTCCCCCTTGGCGACTTGTACCTTCTTTCTCCATCAATGTCTCAACAACTGGAAGACACTTGTCATCTTGTGGAATTGAGCGAGGGTCGTAAGTGGTTTACTCAACTCTCTGGGTAAGTTCCCTCTAGTCCTAGGAACCATTACCGACAACTCTAGGATGGCTACTTACTAGCCTCGCTTACGTACTCCACCCCAAGCCATTCCCACAAGTAGATTTCAAACAGTTAAATACATTTCTAATTCTAACCTAGGCAATTATACATTAATTACTCTTATTACCTTATAATTCATAGGCATACATGTGTAAACAATAGTTGGCAGAAAATACACCTAAATGTTTATATATATATATAGGAATATCTGATAACAATAATTTATTTTGATGTATGGACTGATCTATTCCTTGGTTTATATGTTGTCTCTTCTCTAATTGATCTGTTCTTAGCACTTTGAAGATATCATTATTCTATCATCCATACTTTATATTAAAGAATAAGACTCAATAATTGTTACAAGCATCATTATTGCACAATCATATATATATCAATCTTCCCAAGATTATTTTATGTGAACTTATTTATATATATGTAATTGACATTCTATTTTCTAATTATATTTGTTGATATATTCATAAATATATTAGATTTCTCATTTATTGTTCCTTTTATCCTTCCTACCATTCTCCCCACTCTCTAACTCTATTTATACCCCTCCGTCTCTTTGAAAAGACACATTTTTTTAATAGAGGCAACCATCCAAAAAGACATGTCTTTTTATTAATAAACCCCACCTCCCCTTAATTGGATCGTTGCCTTACTAAGGGAGAGGGGCCAATAGTCGTGCACCCTAACTTTGCGCTTCTAATTATCATACGTGGAAATTTCAAATCACTCCCAACTTTTTACAACAGCTTACTTGGCAAGTCATTTGCTTATAACTAAGGTTTTAGGGCCACATCATCAAATACGATGCCACATCAACATGTTTTTTGTCAAGGTGTCCAAAAGGCCCAAAAAAAAAGTGAGACCAATTCTCGTGCATTCACATCATTAGTAGTTGAGCGCTCATGTGGCATCACATGATTGGTTGCTTTTTAGATCAAAGGAATGCATTTTGTTTAATTATGGGTAGTCAAATTACAACTATTAAGCATTATATACACAATTACTAGATATTATAATCACAATTGATTGTGCGACTATTGAACCCCGCACGACAATTGGCCCCTCTCCCATATTCCCTTAACTAACCATTGCATGCTCATGCCTAATTGATGCCTTCTCAAAGCTTGTAAATGATCAATGTCTTCATAAGATACCCATTGCTTCTCCTTTTAATAGTCTTCCTTAATCATTGATTTATTAATTCTTTTCAACTTCAAATCTACGGCCACTCCTTATATTAATCGATGTCTTTAAATGGCTAAACAAATGCTTCCTAATGAATCTGAGGTTTGCAAGGGATAGATTTTGACGACCAAATCTAACATGGAATATTTTGTCCCCTTGTGCATTATTAAGACAATGTAATGTGCTTTATTTTATATTAGTTTATATATTTATATTATTATAATGATTATAATTATAATAATATATTTAAATTGTGAATATTTATATTTATATTTTTAATATTTTCATTTCAATGTTTGCAATTTCGGGGGCATGACATTGTGTTAAAATATCTTTGTTTGTCATGTTTAAGAAACTACAATTGGTATCAAAGCGAGCAGATCAGGGGACAGTTGAACTCTGTAAAAGGTCAGATGATCAAGAAATTTGCATAGTGTTTTGTGTAAAAAGGAGATCATTGGCGAGTCGAAGAGAGTTGAAGATTACAAAGCTCAAGTTTATGCAAAGAAGGAAATAGTTATTTTATATCCAAGCACAGCTATCAAAAAACCGTCGCTTCAAAGGGAGATCTCAAGTTTAAATGAAAAGAGAAATTGCTAAAGGGTAGCTGCTATGGAATTTAAAGGAGTTGTTACATACTCCCAAATTAGTTGTAGCCAAAAAATATCCGCCAAGTAAACTGTCATGCTTTGCAAATCACCCAACCATTGATGTCGCTAAGGAGAGCTTGAAGCCGTCATTATTTGGTAAGTAGATCGCAGATAAAAGGCATCGCAGTTTTGGAAGGGTTTTTAGATCGCAACTATTGAAGCCGCTAATAGGAGAAGTAGATCATGGTAAAGGGAGGTTGTAGATTATTGAAGTCGCCAAAACCAGATTTGTCTTGGTTGCAAAACCCAGGTCGAAGTTGAAAGAAGATAATTTTCCACTCGAAAGAAAATTACAAGCTCAATATTTGGTCAAATGCAAAGTTTTCTGCAAAGAAATCGTGGCCAGTATAGAGGATATTGAAGTAACAGCTTTTGATGGAGGTTTTGAAGAAGGTAAATTAAAATTGTGTTGTTATTTTAATTGGTGTTCATCATTTTTAAGAGACTTGTATAAGGCAATGTTGGCATTTAAATTAGCACCTCTGGAGTGCTGATTGTAAATGTTCAGCTATTTCAAATGTTTTGCAACACTTCTTCGTTATTTAAAGAGGAGAAGTCCCTCTCTGCTGGGAGCAATGCGTAAAGAAGGGAAATGTAAACTAAAGTTCCTATCTTTTTATGCTTCAACGGTAGGACACAAGGGTGCACAAACACAATGCGCCATAGCTAAGCTTTTTCTCTGGTTTCTGCAGATCTCAACTACGACTATTCTAGCTTTTATCTATCCAATACCTTCAAGGTAAACAGAGCATGAGGGTAAAGGAGCGGGAATGGGTTGGTTGGATCACCTGAATTCGCCATCTCTTGAGAATATGACCGAGGCTCTAAACTCTCGGGTATACACTGGGATAAGGTTGGTACAAGCAAACACTCTTTACGGTAAACTAGATCTGAGACCTGCCAAGGAGAAGGGACTCCTATCCGAGGTATGGGCTAGGAAATAGTTTACAAGGAGGTATGGGCTAGGAAATAGTTTACAAGAAACAACAATTTACGATGCCTTGGCCAGCGAGCTTGCTAAGGAGGAGGTACTCCTACCCGAAGTATAGCTTGAAAGTCAATACATTAAACAACAACAAACGATAACTGTTAATAACAAATATCCAAGGAGGAGGGACTCCTATCTGAGGAGGGAAATGAAACAACGAGCTATTAGATACAAGACGTAGACATAACTCAAATAGATTGATCAAAATGCAAGCACCTTCTGATATTCTCCTTCAAAGCTTTATCAATGAATTACAAAGGTTGGGAAAGCAAAGGCACGAAATCATGCACAATTACGATCGACCAACGAACTCTCATCCAAGAGTGAACAAATATCTACTTTCAAAGCTGCTGGCAACAATGGCGCAGCAATTTTGCATAGCAAGTAAAAGTTAAACAAAATATGAGTCCAAGGCTCTTATTTATAGAACTCAAAGGAGTGGGAAACCCCAAAATCTCCTTGAGTTAACAATGAGTTCTTGCCAATCAATTAGCAAGATTTATTCCTAAAAAGGGGGAACAAGCAATTAACTGGAAAACTACTTTAGTTAACTGAAAGCAAACAAAGAGTCAACTGGAAACTACTTCAGTTGATTGAAAGTAAACTAAAGGTGAACTTTAATGTAAGTATCCCTCCAAAATAGACATCCACATTTAGTGGAGATCTAAGATCCACAAATCATGGAAGCTGATTAGACATCCTTAATCAGTGGGATCTGACAATGCATGATTTAAGGGATATGGAGTTAACTTGGAAAGGGACATCAAGTTAACTCCAACTACATTTAATGCCTTCTTGAGTTGACTTGGAATGAGGCATCAAGTCAACTTCAAGTATCATAAATGCCAATTGGAAGGTAGGACGTCCTTCCTAGGTGTCTTTTCACACTTCACCACTTCTGGTCAACAAATCCTTGATCCATGTGTTGACTTCTTTCGTTTCCGGATAGTCAATGCTTTGATGACACGACATTTCCTCTTCTGGTGCAAGCTGTTGCTCTTGGTAACTTTGGCAGCTCCATGCTTGAAATGACCTCTTTGTAGTTGGCAAGCCAAGGTGCTTACTGCCACATGGGAGGTGGTAATACTGGTCTTTCTGCTGCAAGATCAACCTTTCTTTCTTCTTTGTCCAGAGTAATTGTTGTGGATCTCCACTAAGCAGGAGATGTATTATTTTCAAAGATAAAGATCCGCAGACTGCTGATGATGTTCGTTTGCTCTCCAACAATGTGTGTAAGATTTGGTTGGAGAGTTGCTGGTGCAAGGTCTGGTTGTTCAATTGGAGCCCAAGGATGCCAAATTGTCATTTTGTGAAGAAGAACTCGCCTATTGACTGTAAACACGGATGTGTTCAGACAACTTCTGAAAAACCCCTGAAAATAGCGCCCTGTTGAGAAGTATTTTTTCGGAAAAAGTCTGGCACATGGGTTTTGTTCGTGCTTCAATGTTGAACAAGCCCAGTTCCTCATAATTTTGATTCTGAAACTTTTTTGGAAAAACCCCCAAAAATAGGGGCAGCAAGTTTGGTGATTCTGGAAAATCTAATGTGATGGGTTTCACTGGAAAATTATGTTGAATCTGCCAAGTTGATCAAATCTCATGTAGCCTACTACTTTGTGTGACATGCAAGAAAACCTAAGACAAGAAGAGAAGAAGTAGACAGAAAATGGATTGGAAGTTTTTATATCTGACTCCCTGAGAAAATCTGTCTCTGAATCCAACCTTAGATTAGCAATCTTCTCCTGCTTTAGATCTACAAAAATATTGAAGAACGAATGAAAACCTTGTCCAGATCTATCAATGGCGTCCTTAAGAGCTTATGGTTGTTCTTGATCCTTAACCTACAATGAAATAATGAAGTGGGATGCCTATACCTTGATTACATAGACTCAAGCCTTAGATCCACAAGTTTGGGGACCTAACTCATGATCAAAAAGTGGTTTTGGCTTGATCTGAAGTTCAAAAAGGTTATTTCCATTGATTGTGGAGTGTTTTAGCCAAGTTTAACTCAAAATATCTTGACTTTAGTCAATAACTTGGCCTTTGACTTCTTCTAGGCATCCCTTTTGAGTTTTGCAAGTTTTTTATTATTTTCTCTGTTGAATGACCCCAGTTTGATCTTGAATCTAGATTGATCTGTTGATCCTGAGCAGTTGCCGAAACATTCACTGTTGAGCTGGATCCAACTTGAAGAGAAGTGTCTAGGAGACATGATGGCAAAAAAATTGAGTTTAAAGCTTCAAAAGAAAGGGCGCCTTTTCCAAGAAAGGGCTCTTTTGCTTATGCCTTGGTGAATTTTCAATCTTCATTCTTCAGCCTTTTGAAATGACCTCTCGTGCTTTGATCTAGATTTCTCGTTGATCGGAGAATTAGATGTTTTCACTTGATATCTCGCCAGGTAGTCAGCTCTGTTTCACCCAAGATGACTGAATTCAAAAAACTTGGAAGTCATTTTCGGGTTCCTTTATTCAAGGGCACCCCTCATTGAAAAGGGCACTTTTGTCCTTCAACAAGTTTATCTTCATTTGAAAAGTTACCTAGTTTGATCTTGATTATCCGTTGACTGCCTTGTCAGATGTCTGTGCTTTTAGTTGCATCATTGAGATCTACCTAGGCTGAGAAGGTTATCCTAGGAAGCCTTTTGTCGTCTATCAGCATCTGGAGGTCCAAAAAGAAGGGCGCCTTTCTTTTGAAAAGGCTCTTTTTCTTTGATTTTCGCTTTCGACAGTGGTTTCCTGATATTTCTTCAACTGCCTCTTTTCACTTCATCAGCAGTTGCTTATGATCCACTCCTCGAAAGATTTGTTTGTTTGTTTCGTTGTCGTGCCAGCAAGCAAACGCCGAGGATGACTGCCTTGGATGATCTAACAGACTGCATTTGACCCTTAAAGATCATGGGCGCCCCTGCTTGAAAAAGGCTCTTTTCAGCACGTGAACTTGTTTCTCCTTTGTAACGTTTCTAGAGTTAGTCAAATTTTGACCTTTTTCAATTTCAGAAATTTCCTTCGTCGAAGATCACCATTTCTTCATGTCTCACGTTCATCGTGTATGGGTGTTTGGAAAAATGACTAAGGCATTTGATTTCATAGCCTCCTCTTGGTAGTAAGGCGTGCATTCTCCAGACTTAGTCAATTTTCAGCATTTTTCATTTTTGAAAATCCCAGACTTAGTCAATTTTCAGCATTTTTCATTTTTGAAAGTTCCCTCCATTGCAGAGCATCTTTTCAAGTATTTTTGCCATGATTTCTTTGTTGAAGCTTTTGAAGCTTAGCTTTTAGCACCTGGTACTGGCCAATCTGCCATTAATGGTTGTGGAGCTCCTAACTTTGTTCCTGAAAAATAGAAATAGACCCACCAGAGTAAAACATGCCTTTTGATGATTCTAACTTGACCGATGTGATCGTGAAGCCTTTTAATCCTATCAAAATCATTTTCAATCATTTCTGGGAAGGTCCTATTTTCGGGGGTTTCCCTGAAAATAGGGGCGTAAAAACCCTAATTTTCAAATTTTCAGAATTTTGCACATGTGTCCCTTGACAGAAACCTACCAAGATTTTATGATTGGTTTGACCTAAAACAGACTTTACATGGCATTTTAACAAGATTTAGCTCAATTTATACAGAATGCCAAAAAAATATTTTGGGTACAACAGGCAAGATTCAAATTGCAATAGAAAGGGTGAAGGTATGTGAAGCTGTCAAATGAAGGTAAATCATAGTAGTGAAATCAAGTGTATTGGGTGAGTCATTTGTTTCAATGGGAAAGACTAGTAAAAAGGGAAAGAAAGAAAGTACAAATTTAATGTGTGAGAAAGATAGTTTGAAAGATGAATTGGTGAAGCTTAAAATGTGTAACTCAAAATTGAAGGAAAAGATAAAGGAGATTGGAAAAGAAAGATGTTAATATTTGTGTGAGAATGTAAATCTTGAAAAATAATTAGAGAAAGTGAAAGAAAAAAATGAAGAGTTAAAAGGAAGATTGAAGTTGCTTGATGAGTTCAAGAAGAAGAGTGAAGAATTGGAAGAAAAACTAAAGTTACTAGAGTTTATATGCAATGTTCTCATTGTCACAGGGAAGGACATAAAAAAGAGAAGTGTTGGGATCTTCATCCTTGTACAATTTATGGGTTGAAGAATCATTTTGAAAGATCATGTTGGAATAGAGAGTGGAATGGACAATCTATGAAAGATTGTATGAAGATTAATTATGGATGGATTGATAGATCTAGTCGGGAAAAAGTCGCAAATATGTTTAAAAGGTTGTACAAGCCTAAATGTTGGCAAGTTAAGAGAAATAGTGGTCAAACAAGGTTTGAAGGTTTGAGTCAAGTGGGTGATGGTTGCTTGTTATAATTGACAAATTGAAAGGTTTCATGTGATTTGAGAGACCATGAGTCTTCTCTATGTTAGATCATAAAGGAAGGGAAAACCTTGTGATCTCTCAAGTGGGAGAGAAATGAGTAAATGGGTACTTAGCTTCTATAAGAAGTGTACTAAGAGGGTCTATAAGAGTAGAGTGATAGTAATTTTGCACACTGAGTTGCTCAAGTTTAGTTTACAAAACTTCAAGACCATATTGTGAGTCCCAACATCAAGGGGGGCTATGTTGGAAAGTGATGCATGTCTCACAGCCATGCATAATGCTTCTCCCAATTTGCATGAGGAGAAATTGTATAAAGATAAAAATAGTGGTTATAAATATAAAATATATACATGTAGAAGAAGTTGTAATGCAAAACCTCTATAAAGAGAGGTCATATGTAATTGATTTCATTATAAAATAAATAAAAAATTTGCTATCTGTTTGTGTTAAAAGCTTGATATTTGTTAGTGTTTAAAGTGGTGCATGAGTCTCACAGCCATGCATAATGCTTCTCCCAATTCACATGAGAAGAAATTTAGAAAATAACTATAATCTTGTATGAAGATAAAAATAGTGTTTATAAATATAGAATATACATGTAGAAGAAGTTGTAATGCAAAACCTCTATAAAAAGAGGTCATATGTAATTGATTTCATCATAAAAATAAATAAAAAAGTTTCTATCTATCTATGTTTGGTGTGTTTAAGAAATATAGTCTTGGACATCTAAAACAAATAATTAAAGGTTGGAACAGTTGCTTTTGGGCGTTAACTCCCAAAAACAAAAGGAAAAAATTAAAAGTTAGGACTCGTCAATTTAGCATGGGAACAAGGGATAACAAATATCTTACTTTGCAAAGAAAATATTTGATACTCAAGCTGGCCTACTAAAAGGAAGAGGCAATCTATGCAGACAACTCTCATGAAACTTAGGCCAAGTGAGAAGATAATACAATCTATTTCATAAATTATTCCTAAATAGATAGCATATTAATCAAATCTAGAGGCTCATGACAACTCGAACATAGAGAACTTGATATGGCATACATCCTCTTGAAATCAACTTCATTTTTTGTTAATGCTCTTCTTAGCAAAGAAATGGCGTGAGGAAAAGCATAGTCTAAGCTCCTAAATAATCTTTTAAAGATTATGGAGGAAACAAGCAATCAAATCTAGATGAGATCAGTCATGAGGAAGAGTTAAATGACATCATCTCCTTCTTTGAGAAGGAATAAGCATTGGGACCTAATAGCTTCTCTACACACTTATACCAAAGATTCTGTATGATCATAAAATGAGATTTCATTCTTATGGTTGAGGAATTCAGGTGGAAAAAAAATGCTAATAGCACAATGCTACAGAACTGAGGTTGATTAAAAAACAGGCCAACACAAACGTGTTGCCAAATTGGTATCAGATTTTATAAAATCTTAGAGTAGCATTCTAAGCTTAAAGAATAATTTTAGTCTATAAAGCATTACGGGTCTAAACAACCATCATCATATTTAGAGTGATGGAAGATAACAGATTGGAAATCACTTACTACGAGCTCTGTAGTGAAATTATCTAATCCAAATTCAGCTGAAGCAAATTCAATGCATCTCCTCCACCCCCAATGCTCGGTTTGGTTAGGAAAAGGATAAGGTCGACACTAAATCATATCTTTGCAGGTGTGTTGAGCTTTTCGCATCATGAGGAAGTGAATGAAAAATCTCCATTTAAAGAACGTGGATAGTGCAATGGTTGGAAGGCGGAAGCAAGTTTTCCAATTTGGTGCCTGGCATATTTTATGTGTATTCCTTTGCACAACCTAACTTTATTGGATAGTGGTGACTTAGCTTAATACACACACTTTCTATAGCATTCCAACTTTTTAAGGAAAAACTCATCCTTCAAGTGGGGTCCTAACTTTATATGCTCGTGTTTTTTTCCTATTATCCTACATGTTATATTTTTTAAAATAAACTAATTAAATGAGGTATTATTAGAATATATAAATAAATTGAATGAATGAGTTGTTTAGGCTATTAAAAAATTTATTATGTAATTTTTTGTTAATAAATTTGGGTTAAACTGTTGGAATTGATTGTCATTGATGTCAAAAGAGTATGGAGATTGTTATAATATTGGCATTGGTGTCAAAGGTCAAAAGAGCACTTTGTTAATAGAATAAATCATATGATGAAAAAAAGGCCGAAGGCTACTAATTGATGTTCAAAGATCAAGTAAAATTAGATTGAAAAGATTTGATAAAAGATGAAGTGTGTGAGTGGAGCAACAAAAGATATTTCAACAATGAAATGAATTATATATCAATGATGAAGTAATTGAATTCAATAAAGTAATAATGGAATGGATAGAATATATATTATGAAGCACTTCTTATATGATAAAGAAATTAATTAATGATGGCACCCACCCCTTTGTAGGCACCCAAAAACCCACTTTAAACGAGCAAACGAGTAGAAAAAGAGAGGTTGTTTTATTGTAAGCAACCCACACAACCTCTACAAAGGTTTACACACGTGCTACAGGTCAAATATTTAGTTTTGGAAACATAAAAGCAATTGCAGAGGCACAAACTATGTTGCTCTCAAAAATAGACTATTGATGTGGGTACCCACAATGTTGGTTGTAAGTGACTGTTCAAAATTTTAGCAACATAAAATACTCAAAACTTGCACACAACATTTGATACTTTCAGAACAACAAACTCAAAACCAATATAACTCATAGACACATACATAGCGACAACAGTTATGAAGAAGAAAATCTTATAGTATAATTAAAGTGACAACTTTTACACACTTTACATGCATTTACATAGATATTTACATAACATAGCTCCCTCTTTCATTCCTCTTTTTCCTCTTGTTGTTGGCTACGATCCTCTATGGCCACTAACAAAACTGTTGGAAACTTGCAGCCAATTAAAGACAATTTCCACATAACCCATAAAAAAATCTATACATCTAAGTATTCAGAATCCACATGCAAGAGAATAGACAACATACCCATGAAAATATGACACAAGATATACCCTGGGAAAACCCTCAAGAGGGAAAAAACCCAACGTCCAAAAGCATCCATCTCTTATGTATTATTCAACAATAAGATTACAATACATCTTTTGAGTCTCCATGAACACCATTTTAGCAACAAGCTCTCTCCAAGCAATCCATGCAAACAAGCATGCAACCACACATCATGTGCCATGCTTCAAACCCTTGCAAATGCTAACCAGAGCTAATCATGCAAAATTGCATCTCTCAATAACTACCTTTGTGGTTGCTTTTATAGAAGCAAGCTCTCACAAGACCACTAAGTGGTATTGTACAAAACTATGTGACAATAACTATGAGATTACAAACCATGTCTCCTTATTTAATATTGGGTGTTTTATTTATTATTTTCCCCAATATTAAATAATTACATTTTTACAACTTAACTTATGTCCCAATGTTATATGCAACATTTAGTGGCCCCAAGAATAATTACATTAAATACATCATGCAAGGTGTACAACACACCTTTTCTCAACATTCTCCCACTTGTTGTATACATTGCATAAGGGGAAAAAGTAACCTCAAAACATGAATCAAATGAACAATCCATATAGCCACATATACCATCATGGAATCAAAATGCTCCATGTGCTCCATCAAGATACCTACAACAAGAATCAAAGTGACCACCATCCCAAGCATGAATGCTCTTGTCCTCCATCATTCCCATGCACAAAGATAAAAAACCATCCAATAGAGAAGCCACACAATCTGTCACAACAAAGCATAAGTCCTGCCTCAACTAATATCCCAAACACAAACACTCAAACCAAAAGTATCAATATGCACCAGTAGTTGTCAAGATACACAAACCCAAAGCTGAAATAACACCCACAACAAGTGCCAATACATCCAACTGTCCATACCTTCAAGGTATACAAAACATAGTAAACTCATGCCATAAACATATACACCCATAAACTGCAATCATAAACTCCATGTGCAAAACCTGTCAAAGAATGATATACACATCCAAGAGCTCCCATTGCATCAATAATGCAAATCTGAAAAAGATCAAGGCATACCAAGTCTACCAATAGCATCATATAGAGAGTGTAAACTACATCATGTAGTAACAAGGAATCATCCACAATGATATGCAAACCTGTATATCAATAACCTGTAAGAAAAATCTCCTACATACACCTCTAAAAGCCAGATGTGTCAAGTATGATCTCCTCCACAACACCCCAAAAGAAAAGTTATAACAACACCCAACTGTTCAATCTCCAAGATCAAACATAACATATGTATCATATAATCAACATGGATGAAAGCCTCTCATAACCAAAGAAGATCTAACTAAATCCATTCCCAATGAAGGAAATAAGCCCATTACATCTCCTAAACTCAACATCAATGAGTGTAATCACAATGCATAAGGAGATAAACATTCCAACACTCCTCAAATGAACCCTCCAAAACCATATATCAATAGCTAAAGATCCTTATGCATGAGAAGATAAAGCATAAAACACAAAGCACCTGAAAGTAACAATGGGAAATTCCTCTTAAGTGAAACTGCCGAGTAGACCGAGAGTGGGAATGAGAATGCTCCTCCAAGACATCCAAGTCATCATGACTCATCCAAAAACACTCTCCTCATAGGTCCATGTTGAACTCACGTCCAACCAAGGTGTAGGCTCCCTGGAATCCCTGCTGAAATCTCATCAAGAGTAACCATCTCAACACATGTCTCTAATTATAAGAGAACTCAAGCCTCACCTATGTCTCCAAGTATCCATGAGTACCTGTAACCAACCAATCCATGCCAAACTCCAAATGCAACATAGCACCATCATGAAGTAATCAAGCAAATGATCAATGTATCCAATACCAAGAGAACCACACAAGATCAATGTCATACATCCAATCGCGAATCAAGAACATAACCACGACATCATGATCTAACCATCTCCTTGTAGGAGATCACATGCACCATAAGATAAATATACATCTTGTTCTTAAGAGAATATGTAATATGCCAAACTCTAAACTAGTATCAAGAGTATAACATGACATCATAACAAATACACTCTAAACCAAGAAACCATATCTCCAATCACATGGAGATAACCTTACCAATGATGCATCCATGTCACTGCCAACAACTCCCACTGAACTGTGATACCGAGTCACACATGGCATCATGGAAAACATCCTCTCCATGAAGATCATTCAGGTCTACACACACAACTGAAATGTCAATAACATAAAAAGTAGAACCATAATCTCCAAGCCAAAAAGATACCTACAACCACCAAACCATCATAAACATATCCATCACCGCCAAAACCATCACTATCAAAAGCTCCCACTGAAAAGTGTAATCAAGCTTTCCATGACGCCATGATAACAATCTCCTCATGAAGATCAACCAAAGGCCCTCACACAATCAAAGAACTCAAATATAACAAGAGCTCCCAAAAGGAAAAGTAAAACCATGATCCTCATACCACGAAGATACACCGCCACAATCATAATCAGGAACCAATCCATCACCACCAACAATGCACCTGCATAAACCATCACGACATGCCAAATTCTCTAAAGCATAAGAAACATCCATGACACCATGATCACCACCAAATGTAACAACTCAACCCAACAATGTCCACATATTTGCATAATCATAGTCAACTACATATATCTCATATCATGATTGTACCTAGTAATACCATCTCACTCCTTAACATGACAACAAAACCAACAAACCAAGTGACTAAACCAAGCCACCAAAACTGAACATGCATCAACATTGAAATATCAATGGGAAAAGACAACCCATGTCCAAGTCATAAATGCAACATGTAAGTATAGACCGCCTACGACATTGCACAACTTTTAGATACATCAATGAAGCATATAAATTGAACCATATATTGATAACCATGTTAAAAATAGAATAATCTGAGATGTACAACTAAGTATACAATTAATCCAACATCAAATCTCTAAGATCCGATCATCCATAAACTCATAATATCACCATAGTCAAAGAAATTCATAAACAGCTCTGATAAAGAAAAGAGCAAATAAACTATGCCAAAATATCTTCAAACCTGATCCACTGTATAGTGCTCTGAACAATCTTTTCATCGACTATTTGAAGTCCAAAGTCCGACTCCATATGCACCCGATATCACCTCTCAAAACTCAAAACAAACATATGAATTTGACCAAGAAAAATACTGTCAAAACTATAGAATCTAAAAAAATATTTGTCACCACAGTGTAGAGCTCTGAGTCAGCTTTCCAACAAGTCTAAGAAGTCGAAAAATGAACAATCTAGACAAAAGTTATGCCCCTCCAAAGCAAAAGCACAGTTTGCACCTGAGGCAAAAAAAATTTAGCCACCCTTGGTGGCTGAGCGGTGGCCCCTCCTGGGCAACGCCGCTCCTTGGGTGGCAGACCCAAAAATATTATAAATTTTATTTAAATTGCATTTTTCATGCAAAAATTGCATGCACCAAAAATCCGATGGAATTACCAAAGAAGGTGATGAAATTTTATTTAAAAAACATTTTAAGGGTTTTAATAAACCCCATATAATGGGGTGGCGGGCTCCTCCTGCCAGCCACGCTGGCCATGCCAGGCACAGGATGGGCCCTGCACTGGAAAGATGGCGGCATTGTCAACGCCGTCCGGCCTGCCAATGCAGGTCGACAGCCTCTACGCAGGCGTACGGCAGAGGACAGGGGTGGGAACATCCCCCCCTCCCTTTTTTATATATATTTGTTTTTCTTCAAAAGTTTTTCATGTAAACTTTTTCAAATCATTTTTTTTTTTTAATTTCTAATAAAAAAAAAAATTGTGTAAGTATGAATTTTAATGGTGACGGGCAAAATAATTTATTTTTTTAATATTATTTTGACGTTCGTATGATCTAGGCATGGGCACAAATTTTTTGCAATTTTTCACAATATCATAAATAGGTCAAATTATATATCAATTTTCATCTCTTGGCCAACCTAGATCCAACTATGAGGTCTATTTTGGGTCAGGAGATCATCTGTAAAATTTCACCCCCAAAGCCCCCATTTGAATATGAAACCAAGAAACCTATTTCACACAAAATTTCTCACATCCCAGATCCACAAACAACCCATTTAATCAGCAAACCCAAAACCTTCAGATCTGCAATAAACAACCTACAAAACCTTCATATCCTTCCATGTCTTTGATTCTCACATGCAATGCATAGATTAAAACTTAAACAAGTTTTTTTCCCATCCAAAGGTTATTCAACCACAACCAAAGCTCGGATACCACTTGTTGGAAACTTGCATCCAATTAAAGACAATTTCCACATAGCCCATAAAGAAATCTATGCATCTAAGTATTCAAAATCCACATGCAAGATAATAAACAACATACCCATGAAAATATGACACAAGATATAACCTGGGAAAACCCTCAAGAGGGAAAAAACCCAGCCTCCAAAAGCATCCATCTCTTATGCATTATTTAGCAATAAGATTACAATACATCTTCTGAGTCTCCATGAACATCATTGAAGAAACAAGCTATCTCCAAGCAATCCATGCAAACAAGCATGCAACCACACATCCTGTGTCATGCTTCAAACCCTCACAAATGCTAACCAGAGCTAATCATGCAAAATTGCATCTCTCAATAACTACCTTTGTGGTTGTTTTTATAGAATCAAGCTCCCACAAAACCACTAAGTGGTATTGCATAAAACTATGTGACAATAACTATGAGATTACAAACCATGTACCCTTATTTAATATTGGGTGCTTTATTTATTATTTTCCCCAATATTAAATAATTACATTTTTACAACTTAACTTATGTCCCAATGTTACATGCAACATTTAGTGGCCCCAAGAATAATTACATTAAATACATAATGCAAGGTGTACAACACACCTTTTCTCAACATAAACATTCCTTCTGTTATTCTCTGATATTTTCTACTGACTTCTTCTATTCTCCTCTATTTGTGTTGTTTTGACCCTCTTTTCCTTTTTTTCTCTACTCTATTTTTTTTGTTGTTCTATTCTTCTCTTCACCCTCCAAAAATATCTAAGAGCTTCTTTAAAAAAACTCCAAAAATCTTGCCTAAAATTTTTGCAACATTCAAAAACCTTCATAAATGTTTTCAACTAGCTCTTTTGAGTTCTAAAACTCTCACCCAGTTTTTCCCTCTTTCATGTATGTTGTTATTGCTCATTAAATGAGCACATGGGAAGGTAGTTGATTCCTTTTAAACAAAAAAATATTTCATATTTTAAATATTAAACTCCTACTACTTTCTTCACATGGGATTAGATGGAGAAAATAAAATAAAATAAAAATATTTAAGCAAAATAATGCCCCTGCATCAAACTACCGGGCTGGAAAGATTTGTGAACCCCTGCTCACTATGTAAAACTTTGTATTGCTTCAGGTTAAAGGTCTAGTTGTTGCAAGTCAGCAACTATGATATCTTACATTAACTAGAATGATTCCAACTCTGTTGGGCCTATCCATGTTGCATCTTCCACTGGTCTACCCTTCCATTTTACTAAATACTACATTCTTTGCCCCTTGTCTTCCTAATCACTCTTGAATCCAAAATATCTTCAATCTGCTGCCGTGCTTTCTTTGGTAGTTGCTCCTTCCATTTTGTTGGCAATTTTTTCTCTTCTTCTTTTTGTTGTGATGTCTCTCTCTCATAGTAATTATATAAATCTGCAACATTAAAAGTTGGAGAGATTTCCAAACCTTTAGGCAGCTCCAACCCATAGGCATTCAGTGAAGACTTCTTGATGATTTTGCATGGTCCAATTTTCTTCCACTTGAGCTTGTTGTAGGCATAGCTACGAAATATTTCCTTTCGGAGATGTGTCAATACCATATCTCCAACTTCAAAATTATTTTCTCTCTTCTTCAAATCAGCTTTCTCTTTATATTGTTGGCTGGTCCAAATGAGTTTTTCCCTCACTTGCTGGTGTAAATTTTGCATATATTTAGAAAACTCTTCTCCTTTAGCACTTATTTTATATCCCTCAGTATTTGCAAGCTCCCTTAGTTCTGAAACACCTCTAGGACTATGCAAGTTATTTTATATCTAGGACCGAATCCTTTGCTCCGTCGATTTGGAGCAACCAAACCTGACATAATCACCACAATGATCAATATGAAAGTTGACACCCAACCTCTATACATCTCAAGGTCAATCTGGGAATTGACCAAGACAATTTCCTCCTGGTCAAGAACCTCATGGCAAGCATCATAGCCAGCATCAACATCATAGATCATGCACTCACCATGTATCGCCAAACACAATATCCATCATACATCCTCCAACATCATTGTTGCCTCGTCAATAGGTAAGTGGAACAACGAGGTCTCATTGTGACATCGCTCGTACACCGTTGTCATCATTGTTAAATGTGTTCAGACGATAGGCATGTAAGCAACATACCACAAGCCAATCTCTCCCAAGTGCTCCTGACGCAACTCAGAAAAATCACCAAGTCTAAATAAAATAGTTTGTTGATGCTTGCAGGAAGCGCACGACATCAAAATTCAAAAAAATTGTCTAATTTTGGAGTTTTTATCCCCCAAAATGGCAATAGCGTCGCTATAATTCAAATTCCAAATAGCAATGCTTGAAGGCACTCAAATTGAAAATCGTGATATGCGTCACTAAACACATATGCATCGCTATTTGACTTTGACAAACCCTAACCCTAAATTTCAAATCACAAGTTGTGTTGCCATTTACATATGTGTCGCTATTTAAAATCTGAAACCCTAATTTTAAATTATGAACTACATCACAATTTACATATGCATCGCTATAAATCAAAATAGAGTTGTTGTATAGCGACGCCACCAAAGTTCAAATTTCAAAATACATTAAATGTGCCTAAAAGTCAAATTTCAAATCAAGTTTCAAATCAAATACCTGTGGTCATGTGCCTAGAAGCCTCTAGTACTCTTGAACTCAGTCAGAAATGTGTCATGGGAGCACTTGTTGTGCCATTTTGTCAGAGGGTCAAAGCTCAAGATGCAAGAAATCCTGAAGGTGTGAATTCACAAATGAATTGAAAGTAACCCTTCCTCACCCATTTGTGCTTGCAAATTAGGGTTTTTTGCCCTAATTTAACCATAAAACTAGGGTTTTTCATCAATTTCACCAATTTTTCCAAACTAGAACTTATTTTGCATCATTTTTGCATTTTTGGCATGTTTTTTGCATCCCAGAGCCTTTCTAGACCCCTTTGGCAGCATTTTACCTTTGTCAAGAAATCAACCCAAAATTCAAAATTTATGTCTGATTTCTTGACGGGGTAGGGAACCAACTTATTCCTTCCACTAGGGTAGCAGTGGGGCATCTAAAAATTAGGACATTTTTATTTTTTGATTTAAGCAGTAGTTTTTTAATCCGAAAAGCATCAGTCTTTGAACCAACATAACAGGTACCTCGCTTCAAAGAGGGGAAAAATGTTGACATTGAAAAATGTCCTGAATGATACCATACACTTGAATCAAGTATAATAACATCATTTCTTCTTGGGACCCATCCTCCTTTTGCTTAATTAATTATATTATCCTAGCTATTTAACTAATCACATCATTTGCATCTATTAACCTAATTAATTAATCAGGTTAATTCACCCCCTTTCGTGCTAACATTTCTTCTCATTAAATTAAATAAATTAAACTATTTAATTTAAATCCCTAAATATTATTATTTAATTAAATAATCCTAAGTTATTTAATTAAATGTTATTCCACCTTCCCCCCATTCATTACATCATTTTATTTAATGAATATCATCTAATTCTTCTAAATCCCCTAATTGTATATTGTTTAATTATCAATTAAATCTAATTCCCCCCACTTGCAAGGGAATATTCCTCCTTTGCACATTCCTCCAAAAGGAATATTCCTCCCCCTTTTGCACAATTTAATTTAGTTTTAATTAAACTAAATTATCATTTTCCCTCACCCATGAGAATATTCCAAAGAATATTTTCTCTCCTCACTCATTTGAAAAATGGAATATTCTTACAAGACTTCATATGCAAGTTAGCTTGTGACCTCTTATGCAAGTTAATTTGTGACCTCTTCGGCAAGTTGAAAGTGTGTTTGTTTGAAGGAATGTTAACCCTTGATTAAAATCTCATCTTGCATTCTCATCTGGTTATGAGAATCCATGATCCATGCCTCCAATTTCTTCCATCCTTAACCATTGATTGACCTTTTTGATCTCAACCATTCACTTCTCATTTTCTCTTCTATAAATAGGTCACTATTTGGAGACAAATTGATCCATCCTTTTTAGAGAAAACTCATGTTGTTGAAATCACTCACACTTGCACTCATATTTAGCACTTATTTAGCATTTTTTAGTTTAATTTCTTGCAACATCTTAGCTTAGCTTCCATTAATGGCTTCCATGATAACATAAATGCATCCATTTAGTATATTGTGTAATTAAGGTTTCAATATTTTTAGCTTAAACTTCATTTAGATTAGCTTTGCATACACTCACACCAATCATATTAGCTTTTATCATGTTAATCTAGCTTTCAATCATGCTTTCATTCATCTTTTTCATTGATTTTCATCAATTTTAATTAGTAAAATTGATTGGAAAGGCTCATATTATCCAAGGGATTGGGAAAGGGTCGCCATTCCACATCAATGCGATGCCACTCCCCCAATGGGATAAGATTTGAGGTCTTAGAATAGGTTTATTTCAAGTTTTCATGTTTACTTCATGTTTAGTTTAATGGTTTCTTAGTTTTGATGCTTTCGAATACCATCACATTGGGATCATGGCTTAGTGAATCAAATATGCCTCAAATCCATATGGATCTAGTGTATTTATCCTATACTATGATCATGGTCACACCTTCACCTCACATGATCTGCCTTTGAACAAAGAGCTTTCTCCACTTTATGTTCCCTCTAGGATCAATGATAACATCATCACCGGTGTTATGGTTGACCTCTCAAGTTGAGTGAATGTAATCATCGCGGAGGCCTTGTTCATTAAAAATCTTCATAAGGGTGAATTCAATGGGTCACAAGCCACACTTCACACTTATGATGGATTTTCCATCACCCCTATGGGTGTTATCTCTTTGTTAGTCCTGGTAAGGCCTAAGGTAGTGGATGTCTCATTTATAGTGATTCTAGAGTCTATCTTGTTTAGGGCTAGGCTAGCCATTCCATGGCTAGTCTCCATGAATGCAGTCCCATCTATTGTCCACAACTATCTGAAATTCCCCCATGAGGGTATAGTGTGTGTCATTCATGATATTGGGTATAAACCACTGGTATCACATGGGGATTTTTATTTGCATCACTTTTGGCCCACCCTAGTCAAACCCTTCCCTCCCAAGGAAGATCTTTTATATTGGGCTTATGTCAAGTATTAGACTGAGGGATCGACACCAAAAGCTATTTTTCTTGTGTCTCCTTATGTTGTCTCTATGAAGGCTTCTATGCTCGCTCATCGGAAAGTTGCCTCTTCTACACTATCAAAAGGGAAGAAGAAGCTTGATCTTGCTTTGGAGCCTTCCCCTTCTTCCTTTTTTGCACCATCTTCTTCTTCTTCCTATCCTTTGGTGGAATCCTCATTTCCTACTTATGTGCTTCACACAAGAAATGGAAAGTCACCTATGTGGTGGAAGTCAAAGCATCAGGTTTTCCAATTGCTTGTTTTACCCATGGTTCAACAACCCACCCTATATGGAAAGGGGAAGCACTCCCGTGGGGTAGTTCCTACATCTTTCCCTCCACAACCTCTGACTAATCCTCCACCTGCTCCTTGGACAGTGAATGGGAAGTGGCCCACTACCGAGGTGCTTTTTTATGTTTCTCCTTTTGTCATTGTTTCTGCTCCTATGCCTCCTCCTAAGGAGGCCACCCTTCCACCGATAATGGTCATGAAGGATTCTCCCATAGTGGAGCAACAACCTCAGGCCTCTTCTCATATTGTGTCCTTTAATGCTCATAATCGACATAATCGACTTGTGTGAAAGTGCAAATGTTGGTGAAAGGATCTAGCTTAGGAGCACTACCTCACAAAAGACCAAGGAGGAGCTCGTTGTCTTTGTTCTCATCTCTTATGTTGCTTCACCTACTTTTGTTTCCTTTACTTTAGTTCGCATCATTTTTTTCATTCTTTTAGCTCCCATGGTGGGTCCTAATGAATCTCACCCCAAAAGGGTGTAAGTATTAATCACTCCCTTAGTGGATCCTCCTCTTCTCATGTCCCTTCCATATATTCCTTTTTTTTGCAGCTAGTTGACATGCCTCATACAAAGGTGGTGTCCTTTGTGACTCCTTCCTTTAATTTTGCTTCCTCTATGGGGATTCCAACACCTCCATTAAATCATAATTTGGAGGATGACCTCACCTTGAGTTATGCTCATAATAAAGGTTTGTCTTATTCGAAGTCTAGTTCTATTTTGGCATGCATTGTCCTTGTGACAAAGAAATCCCTTGCTTCCCCAAAGTTGGTCACTGCCCCTCTTCCCAAGGCCAAAAAATGACTCTCGAGTGCCTTTTGTTTCTCTTTATCATTTCACGCGTGGCACTCCTGAGAAATGCATGTTCAGCTCAATGGATGATTTCCTAGCTTTGTCTTCATTTTTTGCAAAATCAATGACCTTCGCCTCATAGAAGCTTGGTGAAGAAGACCTCGAAGGGCCTTCTTCCTTGGCTCTTTTTGTAGGAGAGTTGAAGAGTATTTCCCTTGCTATC
This sequence comes from Sequoia sempervirens, assembly GCA_007258455.2. Classification (NCBI taxonomy): domain Eukaryota; kingdom Viridiplantae; phylum Streptophyta; class Pinopsida; order Cupressales; family Cupressaceae; genus Sequoia; species Sequoia sempervirens. The sequence goes on along the minus strand of VDFB02206989.1, from coordinate 12,513 downwards.
CCTACCTTGCGGGCTCATCCTCCTTCCCCTTAAAATGATCTAGATTGGGTGCAAGATGATTTGTTGTCGATGAGGACTAGGGTGGTGCCTCTCTCTACATATGTACATTAGTTTTGTTTGTTTATTTGTGTTCCCTAGTGCTTTTATTTTATTTTTGTGCCCTTTCTTGGAGGACCCTTGCTACCCTTGTAGGTGCTTGGATATAGGAGAATAAATTTTTCATACACTTCTTCTATTTTTGTCATCATTCTTCTATGTGTCATAATCTTGCTTTTCAATATCGAGGATGATGCAAAGTGTTGGGGGCATTTAGGCCTTCTTCCATGTTGACCCAATTTTTATTTTACTTTATCTTCATGTGCTCTTCTTCATGTTCTAATAAATTTTGGGATTGATGATAGTTCATATATATTATATTATATCTATCTATTTATATATATGGATGGTTTTGACCCTGAATTATCAGATCCCCCTGTCTCTTGATTTCTTCATCTCTTCTTGTTTACTTCATGATGTTGTGGTTCTAATGTGTTTCCCCTCATGTGTGTGATAACATACCATGAAACCTTTGTTCCATATATCTCATGCCACAATGTCACTTGTTTCTTTTCTCCTTAGGATTCCATGTGTTCCTCTATGTAGCACACACCATCCCAAGGGGGGGCTATCATACTTGCCTAATTTTCAATAAGGAGAATTATTTCAAAAGATTCTTTGGTACAAAAGTATTTATAATGAATTCATTGACAAAAGAATCCCTTGTTGAAAAACCTCATTTTCCAAAATGGTGTATTCTTTCAATAAGGATTCCTCAACAAAAATTTCTTTCAAAAAGATGCCTTGGCGAAAGAGTCTAAATATTGCCCTTTCAAAAACAAGTATTATTTCCAATGGATTCCTTGACAAAATATCTTTGAAAATGATTCCTTGATGACAGAATCACTTGCAAAAAAAATTTTCTTTCAAAAGGAGTGTTCCTTCAAAAGGGTTCCTTGGTGTCTTGGTGTCTTATGAAAAGTATTCTCTAATGAAATAACCCCTTTCTAATAATTCTTTCAAAAGGATTCATTGATGCTTGTTTTCTTATATCTTAGTGTCTTGGTGTCTTAAATCTAATATTTGATATCTTGTGTCTTGGTGTCTAATATCATATAACTCGGCATCTAGCTTGGGGGCAACCTGACTAGACTTTTCTTTTTTGTGATTGTCTTGCAACATAGTTTGCAGCAACCACCAACTTATCTTATATATAATTAGATTGTGTCTTATTGTGTCTTATAATTGTGTCTACTATGATTCACTTTTTCACCTAGCATATTTGTCTATAGCTGAAATTTTTATGGTGAGGATGCAATTGGCTTTGTTGGATCGAAGACCCATGACCTCTTTGCATCTTGGTAGAGCTCTTCCTTCATATCAGGGTATGTCGTATCAAAGGACTGTTTTCACTTCTTTTCAATATATTCTCTTCAACCTCTTTCTACTTTAGCTCGCACATTCTTAAACACATGCTCGCTAAATTAGGGGAAAAATGTAATGGCATAAACTTGCACCTAGTGCAATTTCTCATTATATTAACTCACTTTAGCCTTATAAACTTGACAATGCAAAAATCCACCACCTTTGCCTTGCCTTTCACATGTTTACTAGTCACATTTTCATCGATGATGGAATTTTTTTGGGAACTCCCATGCGCCATGCAGATGTTTGCACATCGCACTAGCATCCTAATGGGATTACTAGGTTAGTGGAAATTGGAGGCATTACATTCTCTACCACCCTGTGAATTGAAACACCCCCTATGAATGTTGACCACTCAAAAACATCCTTTTACCTCCAAAATGGCATTTGAACTTCATCCTTTTACATTCCTTCAATTCTATCAAGTCTCTATAACTTTCACTTCACTTCGATTCGCTCAACCTTCACTCTTCTCACTTCACACTCTACACCATTGTCGTTGCTTCTACACCATTGTCTATTGTAGGTTTTCAAAACTCCACTCTATTGATGTGATCATCTTTCTCTCTTCCTCCCTCTCTCACCTCTCCAATCACGTAGAAAGGAGGGTAACACATTCATTTACTTGCATTGTCTTGTTTATAGAATAGCATCTAGATTGTCTTTGAATTTCTATAAACTATGTCTATTTCCATTTCTTTATCATTTTCTCTATATTGTGGTTTATTGGTTGTCTATGGAGGTGGAAACACCAAAACAAGGGTTTGAGTAACACAAACTCCAAAACATAGCCACAAAACTTTTATGTTTCCTTATATGTAGGTGTAGTTTTTTTTGTGAGGAGCTTGCGAGAGAAGTAGACCTTCTAAGTTGCTCTTCTTCTTGCTTTTCTCTCATCATTTCATTATTAGATAGTTTTTCTTTCAAGTTAAAGTATTCTTCTTATTATTTATTTTCATTTCATGCATTTCTTCATTCACTTTTATACTAAAACTCTTGAATTGTTAGCACGCCCTATGAGTTTCAATCTATAAATCTTGCTCTATGTCTATACAAGACGTCAGTGCATCTCTGAGATGACTATGTGGTGCAATGTCTTCTGACTAATGCGCTAGCATCCTCTAACTGAGAGCCAATGATTTTACAATCTAATACCTTTGTGGTCTGCTTACCTATTTCTCAAAAACCTCCATCAGAAAACATAAAAAAGAGCCTAGTTTTCCATTCCTTTTCAGCCTATTTCCTTTTGGTTAAGCTTGAGGTAGTCTTGATGTAGTTGAGGTAAATCCACTCCCTTTAGTCTCTTTTTTGTCCTAGAGACTTGGGAGTAGTGAATCCCCTCCTCTACAGATATGATGGAATTGGTTCCAAATAGGTTGGTCAGTGAAAAGATCTTGCAAAGCATTGCAGATAAGTTCAAATGCATCATGTAGAAGAGGAGTATAGAGTGGAAATATTTGTTGTGAAATAGAATATATTGGAGAAAGAAAAAGTGTTGAGTGAATGCAACACAATAAGGAGCGAAATTTAGAAAAGTATCCTTGGTATCAACCTCCAACTTAGAAAAGAGGGCAACTCAAATGATGAAGATGAGGAAACACTGAAGGGAAGCCTCAAAGGGATGATTCATAGCCTCTCCAACAAACAACAATTCACTATGAAGAGCTTGTAGAAACTCAATGGTATTCATTTGTCTCTATTGCAATTTAGTGGGCTTTCCACTACTTACATGAGAAAACTTGAAGTGGCCAAAGCAAAGAAATCTCTTTGGAAACTAAGAGCTAAGAATATTATTTTTCCTCAGCACAGATATATGGCACCCCTTGTGAAAGCTTACTATGTTTATCAAGCTAGGAGTGCCACATCTACCACCCAGTCATCTGAAGGAGTCACCAGAAAAGTTCCAACTCAAAAATGATTGTATTTGCTATATTTATTTCTTGTGAACTTTATGTTATGAATTGAAAATGATTTCTTAATTTCGGATGATGGGTGCTGGCAAGAAGTTGAGTCCACGTTTTGGCCAAAAAGTGGAAGTATTTTCCCTAATTTTCAAAATTTGACACATTTGACCTTAAAATTTGAAGCACTTAGAGATGGAATCTTCAAAAAAATCACTAATCATAAAATGTAGTACTCAGAATCTAGTTTCCAAATATGTAATTTATTTCAATACCCAGTTTGTACAAATTGAGTTTCAATAGGCGTTTCTAAAAACCACTATTTAAAAGTCACTTTTTTTACCATACCATGCACGTGTACAACATTCATATTTTGATCTAAATTATTGTATTTTTCTAAATCCTTTTGGGAAAAGATTTGTGACTCACTCAAGCTTGTTTTCGATATTTTTTTATAATTTTTATTGAATTTTTTTGTTAAATTGTTATTAGGCATATTTGTTGTTTTAAAAAATTGTCATGTACGACACGCATAAGATGACCTAAACTTATCACTTTTTTATTTTTTTTAAATTGAAAAGAATTGTCTGAAGTTTTTTCTCATGCAATTCATTCGTCAAAATGTTATGTTGATCAAAAGTTATTAAAATAGTAAAAAACCCTGATATTTAAAGTTTATGGACCAATTTCATCATAAATTAATTGAAAAATAGAAAAAATAATTCAATTGTAAAAAAAATTACATATTTGGAATATGCATTGTCTCATCTAAAATGGGTTTTAATTTTGTCAAAAAATTCTACAAAAAAAGTCGTCAGCCATATGTCCAAACTCAATATTTTTCTCTAACATTGTTAGGACCTTCAACTTGCAAGTCAAACCAAGTTGAAGGCCTAGGTTCAAATTCCCAATGCTTTTCTCGAACCAAAATACAAGGCAGAAACCTGACCACAAAGCAAATCCAATTTCATTTTTTTCGAAACGGGATCTCGTTTCCCAATATTAAATGTCATGATTGTTGACAAGGAAACGGGATCCCACTTTATAAACGAGATCCCATTCCTTTGTCAACGGTCCCCACATTTAATAGTGGGAACGGGATCCCATTTGTTTTTAGCCATTTTATTTAAATTTACTGTGAAGTCTGCAATTTCACATGTACGGCCGAGAGCGGTAAAATTGGGCTATTTTTCATCAACTATTGTCTTTACAGGTGGTGAACTTGCATTTTTGATTAATTTTTTCAAAGGAAGCATCATGTAAACCGTTTTTGAAGTGGATTTTTTTTAGTTTTGTACATGCTTGGAGGAACAAAAGGTCTTCAACTTGCAATATGGATAATTTGATTTTTTCAAAGGAGGCATGAAGAAAACAGTTTTTAAAGTGGAATTGTGCTAGTTTTCTACTTGTTTGAGGAACACAAGAGGAAGAATTTTGTCCTTATAGGTCTTCAACTTCCAATTTGGATTGAATTTTTTTTAGAATTTCACTATTGACATTCATTTGTACTTGAGAATTTTATAATCATGGGAGATAAAGCTCGTAATAAGAGGAAGACATTGACTCCTGAAGAAATTGAAGCAAAAAAAGAGGAGAGACAAAGACAAGGAGAAAGAAGAATGAGAATTAAATCAATGAGTAATGGGGGAGCATCCAATTCCACAAATATTGAAGATGAAACCATTGAAGATGAAACCATTGAGGAGATCATGGTTGTAGACGAAGCTAATTTGCAAGAAGTCAATTTGGAGAAGAACATGATTATACAAGCAAGTCCTACTATGTCTTCAAATCCCTCTTTCAATGCTATGGAGAATGTTTCAATATGCACAAATCCAAGTATGTCTTCAAATCCACATGTTAGTGAAATGGTAAATTCATATGTAGAAGTTCTACAAGATGTTGGACTTAATGATGTTGACATTGATAATATTCAGAGAGATGAAACTTTTATAGAATTTGTTGAAAATGAAAATGAGAATGATCCTTTTGTTGAAAATGAAAACAAAAACCATTTTTGATGTAAATGAAAATGAAAACCGTTTTGTTGATGAAAATGTAAATCATTTTGAAGTTGAAAATGAAATGAAATGAAGATGAAGATGAAAATCTAGAATGTGATGTTGAATTTAATGAAAATACTTTTTTTAAAATTGAAAGTGGTGTTTTCGATAATTCTCTTGGTCAAGTTTCTTGGAGGAAAATAAGAACACATACGAATATAATATACAATAAATTATTTTATCATAAAAAAATTGCAATTCAATGTCAACTAATGATGCAATTGATGAGAATGCAAAAAATGAGGAAAATAATAAAAAGTTTAGGCTTTTTTGTTAAACCAAAAAGAAAAGATCAATCATTAAAACATGTTATGTCTATTGTTTCTAGTGTCATTCAATCTATTGGGAAAAATATTCAATCTAAAGATAAAAATGCAGCAAGAAGAGCTATAACAACTGCTATAGTTAATAAAGCAACTTTGAATAAAATAATGGTAAGCAATATTAGTGAAGTTTTAAAAATACATCCTAAAACATTGCTAAGAGCGGCAAAAAGAAGAGAAAGTATAGAAAATGATCCTATCAACCAATGTTGCAGTTTCAATGGTTGACTCCTGAGGTCTGATATGAAATTGAATGTTGAAATTAAATCTTTTATCAAAAAATATTGACATGATAATACTAGAATTTAATCTAATGCTAGAGATGTTTTAAAATTAAGGGTGTTGTCCAAAGTTCACGAGCCTCACCCAAAACACCTATTAGATACAACACAAACTTAATGTTATAGAAAATTTTGTGGTGATTTAGTGTTACCTAGTAATATTAAAATAAGTCAAAGGTCTTTTGAAAAATGTAAACCATGGTATGTAAAAATTAATAAGCAACAAATATCTAGTTGTAAAACGCATGTTCAATTTCATTATTTTTATGATGTTTTTTGATATATACATTGTACCTTGCATACTAGCATGATTATATAGGAATGTGGTATTAATATGCTACCTGAAGCAATAAGGGAGTTTATTCCAAGTTTGTTTTGTGAAAGATCTAATGTTAAATTGTTTTATTTAAGTTCTTGTATTTCTGGACAATGCATTGACTGTGGAAATATTTCATTCTTAAGAATTTGTATGCATGAAAGTGTTGATAATGATTTTGGACAACAATTAGTAGATGTTAAAAGATTTAAGAATGTTCACTATTCTTTAAAAGATGGAAAAATAGGAAAGCGTTGTGATTTAGTTACAGAAAACGTTAGTGTGCATGCATTCATGAGTGAATTTAAGAATAAGATTGTACCAAAATAAGCCATGCACTCTCAACATGCTCGATGGCTTGATGGCCAATTTCATGTATGTAGAAACACATTTCCAATTGGTACTATACTTTCAGTGGTTGATTTTGCGTAAAATTATACTCTAGCTCTACAAGAGGAAATTCAATCACAGTATTATAATTCAGTACAATTAGTTATGTTTGTACATATTGTTTATAGACATGCAGATGATAGCACTGAGGATGATAGAAAAGTTTTGAGGGAGTATCATTTTTATTTGAGTATCAAGCGATTACACTTGTCAGAGTTTGTTCAATAATATTTCAGTATATTTTATAGAAATTTAAGAGAAAGAGGAATCTAGATGAAAGAACACCTCATATGGTCAGATAATTGTATGGGGAAGTTCAAGAATGCTTGAATGTTCTATTGGTTAAGTAGGGTTCACAAGGAACGTAATTTTGAAGCTGGGCATGGTAAAGGAGAACATGATGGAGTTGGTGCATGTGTCAAAAGAATTCTTTCTAGAGAACTATTAAAATTTTAGGATGCAATAAAATTTAAAGATGCACGTGGGATTGTGGATTGGTGTAATACAAGATTATATGCACCTGGTTCGAGTGAGTACTCTATAGTTCATCGATTCTTTTGGTTGGTTGAAGAAGAGAACATTGTACCTAGAGTTGACTGTGATATAATCAATGGATCTACTAAATGGCATTGATTTAGGAGTTCGATAGCAAGCACATGGACTATCTAGACAAGGGAGCTTGCATGTTTTTTCCAATTTTTTATCTTAGGAGATTGGGAAGCATGTGAAAATACATAATGGGTTGAACAGTGGGAGCAAAGATCATTGACACTTGTACAAGCACATGATGAATATAAAAGAACTATTGAAGAAAATGATCAAGTGTTTGCATATGAAGATTATGACTCTGTTTCAGACCTTGTACAAGAAGGTAATTTCATTCAATTTATTTCACTTTATTAAGTTATTTTGTAATACTAAATTATTTATATGGATAAGCGCAAGTTATTAAATCAATTTTTGTTTGCAGGACACATGTATGTTGTTGTTGCACCTAAGGGGAATGAAGAGAAAATAGAATATTGGTTGGATCATTGTGTGGAGACTAAATATAATTTAATAGCACCTCGAGAAGATGATGATGGCTATCATTATCCAATAGGTACGGTGATCCCCTTAAGACATCCCTTTAAGCAAATTTTGATAACAATTTTTTGATCCCCTCAAGAAATTTTTTAGAACAAGTCTTTGATCCCCTTAAGATAATTTTGGGAACTTATTTGATGATGGTTTTTATGTTTTCCAATAGTATAAGTGGTGGTTGTTGGCACTTGGCTACGAAAATACCTAGAAAAGAAGAATGGTCTACCTACATTCGAAGATTATGAAACACATAAAAATATTATACATTATTCACATTTGGTGGTGGCAACAACTATAAAACTAGATCGGTATCGTGGAAGACATGCAAATAAATTACTATGGACAATTTCTATGGAAGAGTGTAATACCCCGCCATGCAACCCTAGGGGAAGTTGCAAACTACTAAACAAATGCACAATTTTTTTTTTTTGTTTAATTACAAATACATGTATGATCACAACACAAAGCCAACAATCCCCTAAGGTTACGAGACAAATATTATTTAGATCACAAATTAAAACAACATGCATGAAATGAAACATAACAACATTCACTTAACTAATTAAAGCACATACATTCCATACATGAGATTTTCATTAAGACCATGAGATCCTTCATGGTTACAGATACCCGATATTTTATGCTACTCTAAATGTGTGAATCTAACTAAGAAACATGAAAGACAAAACACCAAGGACACCTCAAGATTAGCCAAAAGAGAGTTAGAATAAGAAAGGAAATAGATAAACAAAATAGGACAATATCACCTTCCTTGTTGTTGGTTTCTCCTTGATTAGCCTTCGATTTGAATAACTTGTGTGCTCCTTAGATGGTAGATTGAATGACTAAAATGCAAGATTCTATAGGCAAGATGACTAGCAAAGATGATTAGTTGATTGCAAATGCTTGAGGATTCAAATGGACAGCATGTAGGTATGGAAGTGAAAAGTGTTGCAAAATAACAGCATAAGGGTGCTCAAATCTAAAGTGTTGTGGAGAAGGAAATTTAGCAGCATGAGGTTGCTCAAATGAAGAAGTGTTGTGGAAATGCCCTTGAGGAGGGGGTATTTATAGAAGAATTTGAATTCTCTAGAGAATTCAAGGGTCAAGATTGCTCCAACAAGGCCAAGATGAAGGGCTATGGTGGGTTGAGAACCCACAAGCCCTCACATCTTGACATGTGGAGGGTGAAGTGGACAAGAGGATATGAGGTGGAGATGAGTTGTCAAGAGGGTACATGAGGTGGAGGAAGTACAAGTACCTTGCAAGTACATTGGGAGATGGGAAGAATCTTGGGTGAATAAAAGTGAATTTTAAATTCACAATGATTGAAAGAATCTAGAGGGTAAAAGGTGGGCTCCAAAAAGGTGGGACTTGGTCACATGTGAAGATTGTGACAAGTCCAAGGTTGGTCACATGTGGTGATTGTGACAAGTCCAAGGTTCTAGAAGCCTTGGAAGGATGGAATGTGAATTAAAAATTCACATATAAAGGAGGGGAATCTAGGACAAATAAAAAGGAATTAAAAATTCCTTGGAGAATGATTAGGCTTAATTAATTTATAATTAGAGGATAATTAGGGGCTAATTAGGATTAAAAGCCAACTTGCAAAAGTTGGAGGATGTGATACATCCTAATCAAGGATTAGGCATGTGCACATCCTTAATGAAGAAATTAGAGATGGATTAGATTAGATGAAAATGACATGTGAGGAATTAAATAAATTTAATTTATTTGATGAAAAGTAGGATTATGGGAGGGTAAGGTATTTAATATTAATTAAATTTAGGATTTGGCAGACTAAGGATATTAATTAAATAATAGTAATATTACTTAATTAACTCGGAATAAGAGGGCATTGACGAAAAGTGATAAATTTGATAAATTATGTCCAACTTGACGTCAGATGCCCCTTGAGATGGTGCGCTGGGCAACACTACTCAGCATGCCAAACATATAACCTAGAAGAAGATGGTTAGATTGAAAAAGATGCCCCAGTCATCCAAAGGAGTGACTAGGAAGGGAAAAAGAAAATGATGAAAATTAGAGATGAAGGATGCCCCCTCGAGAGGACATGCGGGTTGAAGAGAACACGTGTGTGTTCTCGAAATAGATGATGTGATGCAAGGGGAGATGAGGAAGATGATGCACGGTGATGGGGAAGAGAGTAAGTGATATGGAAATGGATGAAGCACAAATGGATTTGAGGACAAAAGATGATGTTGCCCCAGTCAAGGTACAAGCCAAAATGGGTTGATGATGGATGGAGTGTTGTCAATGAAGGATTGGGGTTATCCCAAACAACATGAGTGATAGGGGAGGATACATCCCACCGAGTGGTATTGATGAGGGAAGGATACATCCCAAAATACCACTAAAGGATAGGAAAAAATACCTCCCGATGATGATGATAAAATTGTTGTTGATGAGGGAAGGATACATCCCAAAACAACACCCAAAGGATAGAGAATGATAATAATGGATGATGACAGATGATGGTCTGCCATGGAATGGATGGAGATTGGATAGATAAGGATGAAGGATGAATGATGGATGGATGGGGGGATATATGCAAGACGATAGAATGGAGAATGAGATGCAATTCTAAATGCAATTTATCATCTTTGGAGCACTGGTTTTTGCTATAGCATCAAACACAAGACACCAGGGTATGAAGAACCAAGGCGCAATTGTGTCTAATGCATCAAATAAACATAACAGACAAGAAGGCTATCTCAACACCCCAAGGTCAGAAAGACCTTGGTCGGGCCAGGTATTGAGATAACCACAAGCACAAAAGGATGCCCCAGCATAACACAAGACCTCACGGATCTTGGTGGGTACTACGTGGGACAACCAAGAAGACATAAATAGACATAAAAAGATCAAGATATGTCCCTATGTTGACCAATCAAAACACACCATAATATGATGGATTATGGCGGTCTTGACAAGTGATGATAGGGAGCTCAAATGATAAACAAAAGTCAAATGCATCAAAAGATCACAATCAATTTCAAACGTCCATTGCCATAGGATCAAGGAGATGGATGGGATTGATGAGGTCTGTTAGGAAGGATGCATCCTGTTGAGACCAAAGATGATGGATACGAAACTAAAAGATCGTTATGACGCAGGATGTTCAAAAATTGATTGGATTTCATGATACAAGTGAATCTCATTTGTGAAGAACTAGCTAGATAAGGGCATAGCTTGATGACACGACACAAGGGAGACAAGACATAACCTAAAGACCTAGGGGCTCGGGGGCCGATCAAAGATTGGCCTTGCCTACGAGAAAGCGCAGAGCCCTCGTAGTTCGATGAAATGTGGATGACTAACCAAGATGGAGACATTGATGGATGGTAAAGACGGGATAGACAATAGGAACAAGAGTTGAAGACTGATGATGGAACCCTGGGGGCGGATCAAATGATCGACCTTGCCTACGTGAAAGCGCAGGGGCCACGTAGTTCGACTAAAGACCGACAACAAATGATGGATGAAAGAGGATGAGATGACCCTAGATAAGGGGATAAAATGATTGGACCGACACGATGGGACAAGATAGATGAATGATGAAGTGATAAGATAAATGATGTTGGACGATAGTGACTATAGAAAGCTCAGGGATGGGATAGTTAGCCAAATCATCAAAGATGAAGTGGGCAAATGACATGCCATATAGATGAATGGTGAAATGATGAATGATGAGATAGAAAAGATGTGCAAAAGAAGCAGAAGTGATGAAGATAAGATGGATTACATTGGATTGTGGCTGGGCAGTTTTAGCTAGATACCAATGACAAGTATTAGAGATGGATGAGGATAAAGATGGAAGATTGATGATATAAGATAGGGATGGGGAGGAAAAAGGATTGTTTGGGTGGATTGGATAGTGGGATAAGGATTTGGATGAGGAAAAGGTGACCAAATGGATAGATGACTGATGCTTGGAACAGGTGGAAGATTACTCAGAATGAGTAAATGATTGATCAAGATTATGGAATGAGAGTTTGAAATGATAGAAGGAGGTTTGATGAATGTTTGATATGATAGGAGGTTCGATGAAGTGTTGAGATAATAGATGAAAGTTCGAAGCAGATGAATGGTTACATGGAATGAGTGAATAGATGGATGAATGGGACAAAATTGAAGAAGATGGAGGGAAGGATCTTAAGACTTGGTTGCAGATGGATGAAAGCCCAGATTAGGGGTTTGGCTAAGCTCAGATTGGGATAAGATTAAAGCTCAGATGAGGATTGGACCGAAGACTAGAATGATTGAAGGATATGATTGAATTAATTCTACACCGAGTTCCGGGGCTTTAAGGGACGTAAGGTGTTGACAAGCAGATTTTTCCAAATTTGTTAATTTTCAAAAATTGTCAAATTTTTGCCATTTTAGGAAACTTCATGGTCGTATGTTTGAGAGTCCAAATTTTTTCCAAGAAATACCCATTGGTGAGATAGGATGAATTGCCAACTAACATCCCAGATTCGAGATATGCATGTTGAGTTATGAGCAAACATAATTTTTCAAAAAACATTAAATTGGGATTTTAGGGGTCAAGATGAAACTTTGAGGCTCCAAAAATGGGTCAAAATGGAGTCCAACTAGTTTTTATAAAACTTGTTGGGAATCCACTCGTTAGCTCATAACGCAACCACCTGTCAAATTTCAGCTCAAACGGAC
>VDFB02206988.1:0-29146 GCA_007258455.2 Sequoia sempervirens | reverse complement strand
TCAAGGTGAAGCACAAGGAGAATAACTCTTGTGATAGAGTTAGAGGAGGGCTAGGTAATGATCTAGGCCAGTTTAGAACCCTGAAGCCATCAGGTTCTTGAGTGAAGACAGAGAGTAAGGTCTTCTAGTTGATTAGTGCAAGCACATCTTGGAGGTATAGCACTCACCTTGCAAACACCGCTAGAAGAGTCCTTATATGCATCCGAGCACCTTAAGCTCTTATATCGGTACGCATATATTCATCATACTGAACTGAGAGAGATTGATTTGGTTGTCTTTCTCAAGAGAGAAAATATATTTTGTAACAGCCCTTCGATGGGTCTTGTTGATAATATATGAATCAAACTAGATGATACATGTTGAACGTGTGTAGCTATGTAAATGTTTATTATGCATGCTTAAAGAGTAGATTTGTTGATCACATTCATGAGATGTACTTATTATTGGATGGCCTAATCTATACAAACATGATTATATCGCAAACATTCACAATTTATTATTTTTTTATGTTTAAAATATAGCACCTACTAGACACAATAAAGTGATAACGGATTCCCAAATAAATTCCACGCATAATAATACTTAATTCATCAATTAATCCTCTCATTTTTGTGAGAATCGTTATGTATAATGATACATAAACATGCTTGTGATATGGTGAGGCTTCAACGTCACACACATTTGTAATAGAAAGTAATAATGTAAGTCACATTGTTATTAATGCTATTATTTTCAAGTGTGCACAGTATGTGAGCAATAAGATGCTACATATAAATATGCCTATTTTTACCTTTTGTAGGTTGGCATATAATCAAATTTCATCTTGACTCAAGTATATGTAGTTCATTTAAATTTGAAACCTATAAGTTATGTTTGCTAGTTATATTTGAATTTTTAAATATATTGAGAGGTTGCATTTACTAGTCGTATTTAAATTTTCAATATATAGACAAAGCATCACGATTGAAGCCTATAATATTACTTTTATGTTAGATTATACTAGTTGACTATTCTCTTATTAGTATGAATGCTTTCTATTTTAAAAATCCTGTTCACATGTTAATGTTGTTTATGCTCTCCAACTGTATTTGTGAAGTGTTGAGACTTAAAAATTAAAGTGAAATTCTTCATCTCAATAGGATTTCCTTTTACACATCTTTTTTTTATTAAAAACAGCCTCTGTATAATTTATATATATAACTTTAGAAATATATGATTGAAAAATCATAATTAATTTTTTAGAATTTTATATGGTATTGTGGATGGAAATAGAGCAAAAACTTGATTTTAGTTGATATATGCTACATACGATCATCAAGCATTACCTTTTATTGAAAGACGTTACAACACAAATTAAAATGGACGAAAGGAAGAGGAGCAGCCCCATCGGTATTCTACATCTTCTACTCATCCTCATAGCTTCGAATCGTGGCTCTTTGGCTTCATATTTCTGCTGGCTGTAAACCTGCATATAGTCTCCAAAAAGATACTGTGGATAACTCAATAATTCATCGCAGGTCTCGCCAGCATTATATGAGGGATTATAGAACGATGCCACTGAGAAACGATTGCCATTCTTAGTGGGCAGAATGGGATGCCATGCACTGGTGTATTTGCCGTTAGTGATGGCTTCCAACTGGTCCCCAATGTCAACAACTATTGCGTATGGAATGGGTTGTACGTCAATCCAAGTGCCATTGTGGAGGACCTGCAAACCAGAGACCTGATCGTCTTGGTATAAGAGAATGAGGCCACCTGCATCTGTGTGTGCACGGATGCCATTGATGAGGTCCGGTCTAGGGCAAGGAGGATAATGGCTTACTTTGGTTCCGAAGAATGGCTTCTATCCTCCTGCAAATGCCTCTTTCAGGTACTCTTTCTCTAGCCCCAGATTCAAGCTTATTAGTTCCAACAGCTTTTCTGTCAATGAAAATATCTGGTTTCGAAACTCCTAGATGGTTTCCCTGAGTAAAATGCAATATAATGTATCAGTCACACCCTTGGACAAATTCATCTGTGTTCTACATTTTTATATCTCTTGTATTTCTGTTACTATCTATTTTTCATTTGGCTATTCGTATGTTGTCAATCAAACACCCAACACAAACCTCGGCCTACTGGGCGAAACAAAGATAAAACCTTTAGTTTGGATAGCAATATTAGTTATTTGCATGACAAAAGTGGATATAATATCGTACTCTAAATAAATGTAGAGAAATTTGATTAAACAAATAGAAAAGTGGATAGAATTGCGTACTATAAATATATAATGTTATTTTGTTTTAATAATATACACATTTTCTATGAGGTGACCTAGAAGAACTATAGCCCGTAAAAAAAGTAAAATGAGATTTTATAAATAAAGTGTAAATATTTGATTAATCAATTTAAATTAACACATGATAACTAGTATAGGTAAAATAAAACATGGATAAATACATACGATAACAAATTAAAATCAACAGTAACACTTAACACGAGATGTACGTAGAAAATATCTTTCGAGAAAAATCCACCACCAAAGATACTTAAAGTTTGTGTTGTCATCAAATAATTGGTTGCATCAAAATGATTCACTCACCTCCTTAGTACAATAGCATTCTACCAAATTAACAATACACCTCTTGCATAATCATCTAGAGCATCCATATAATGCCTTCAATATATAGAGCTAAGGAAACTAGAAACCATTAAATGATTTGATAAAAGTAGTGGCTGCCAATTAACAAAGGCCATGAATGAAAACTCTCCTCCATATTATGAACAAATTTTAGCACTCAAGATAGGCATGATGAATAGACAATGTACCTCTGACTCATAACCATAGTAGAAATCGCTCCTTGGTACTTGCACTCCATCACAAAGATGGAAGCTTATGAGGGACCCAACATTATGAAACCATGCTCCACTCTCTTGAAAGTATCTCCGTGGCAGTTCACAAGGGAGATGCTCAATTACTGCTATGATGACGATGACTATAACTCCTAGTGTCAAAATTTTTGTGCAACCTCCGTTGCTTAAATTCCTTTTTAGTAATATCTCAAGTACCCTAGAGAATAATGTTAAAATTAAATAATTCCTACCAAGATCCCATGGGGTCCTCATTCTAATGTATTTCGTTACAAAAATGTTACAGACGTAAACACCTTTGAATGATAACCCTAGTAGAAACCACTCCTTAATTTACTAGCACCCCATCATGAAGATGGAAGCTACTGAGGGACCCACCATTATGAAAAGACACCTCACTCTTATAAAAGTACCTCTGAGGCAATTCACAAGGAAGATGCTCACCCATTGTTATGATAATGGTGACTATAACTCCTAGTGTTGAAATTTTAAATCAGCGTCCCTTGCTTCAACGTCCTTTTAATAATATCTCAATTACCCTAGAGAATAATACGAATTAAATAATTTGCACCAAGAACCCATGGGGTCCATGTTTCAATGCCTACGCTTCCAAAAATCTTAGAGACGCAAACACCTTTGACTCATTACCCATTAAAAAATCACTCCTTAATACTAGTACTCCATCATGGAGATGAAAGCTAACAAGAGGCCCAAATTATCACAAGATGCTCCACTCTCACAAAAATAGATTTCAAAAAATTCACAAGGGAGATGCTCAATTACTGTTATAATAGGGATGAATATAACTCCTATTGTTGACAATTTTATGCAATCTCTCTTACAGTTTCAATATCCTTTTCATAATATATCAAGGATCCTATAGAATAATATTAATTAAACAATTCCTACCAAGATCCCATGGGGTCCATGTTCTAATGTATACCATTCCAAAAATGTTAGAGACATAAACGCCTTTGACTCACAAGCCCAATGGAAACCACTCCTTAATACTAGCACTCCATCATGAAGATGGCAGCTACCGAGGGACCCACCATTATGAAAGGATGCTCTAATCTCACAAAATATCTCTCGAACAATTCTCAAGGGAGATGCTCAACTATTGTTATGATGGTGACGACTATAACTCCTAGTTTTGACAGTTTTATGCAACCTCCCTTACCGCAATGTCCTTTTAATATTATCTCAACTATCCTAG
The DNA here is from genome assembly GCA_007258455.2 of Sequoia sempervirens. Lineage (NCBI taxonomy): Eukaryota > Viridiplantae > Streptophyta > Pinopsida > Cupressales > Cupressaceae > Sequoia > Sequoia sempervirens. Next base: position 25,080 of record VDFB02206988.1, on the reverse strand, counting down.
AGAATAATTCTTATTAAATAATTCCTACCAAGATCCCATGGGGTCCATGTTCCAACATATGGCATTCTAAAAATGCTAGAGATTTAAAGAACTTTGAATCATAATTCCAGTAGAAACCACTCCTTAATACTAGTACCCCATCATAAAGATGGAAGCTATCGAGGCACTTGTCATTGTGAGAAGATGCCCTGCTCTGACAAAAATAGCTCCCAAACAATTCACAAAGGAGATTCTCGATTACCCTTATGATAATGACGACTACAAATCATAGTGTTGTTATTTTTATGCGACCTCCCTTACTTCAATATCCATTTAATAGCATCTCAAGTATCCTAGAGAATAATACTAATTAGATCATTTATACCAAGATCCAATGGGAACTTCCATGTTCCAATGTATTTCGTCCCAAATTGTTGGAGACGTAAATATTATAAATATGAATTGCAAGGGAAAACACGCTAATCCTGACGTGATCTAACTTGATATAAAAATTTGATGACATATTATGAAATACTATAAAATAAACTACATACAAGATGAGGCAAGGTCCATAAGGTCCCTTCACCAACAAAAAATATTTGTGCTTATTTGTTTCATAAGAATCTTAAACAAAACCCGAAGTGTCCAACTTCTATGAATCACAATCTAACATTCCCTCAAACATCTCACAGAAACGTTAATCAAGAAAACATATATAATCGCTAGTATGAACATCAATCGCATAGGATTGTCCGAGAAAACAACAGCCCTTGACTTCCACAAACAATCCCTCACCTTGCCACAACCAAAACCAATACTTGAATGTGATCTTTGTGACCAAACTACCTCATTATAGGTAAGTGTTCCAACCAAGTAATATAATTTGTAGTGTATAATTTAGTTTCCCATTGCCTCTCTCTCATCCAACTAACTACACCTCCAAACATAGTTAACACATAACGGCTCATAGACCTTTATATAGTCTAAATTACTCATCCCAATCTTTAATAAAGAAAAATAATACATACAAGATGTTTCCTACATGATTAGTCCCATGAAAACATAAATAGTGATAATAATTTCTATCACAAACATTTGAATTAAATCGATAATTATAATGACTTATATGAGGGTTAGACGACACCCAGGTGTGTAAAAAATCCCAATACTTCTACAATATTCAACTGTGAAAGCAATATTTGCACTGAATGCATCAGCATCAAATGATAAGCTGCATGTAAATGGCACAAACATCACCCAACCAGCCGCCCCATCCAAAGATGTCCGACAACAGCAGCCTCTAATCCTATAGTCATACATCAAAAACCATTAAGTAAATAGCCTCCAAACACATACACCAAACTAGGAAAAAATACTTTTTGAACTTGATCTCTATAATTAATTTTAATGCCTAAGATATATTTAACAACCCCTAAATATTTCACATGAAAATAACACCACAAAATGATCTTGGGCATTGTATGTGGTACATGAATACACTAGAATTATCAGTTCACTCTTGCATGGATTGTTGCAGCACTCTACAACTCGCTTGGTTTCCCTTGGCTTCTCCAAAAATTTTAGGTGGCTTTGGTGTCTTCATGAACTCCACTAACCTAGATCAACTTGCATAGTGATAAGCATGGGAGGGGATGGACAATTTGAAAATAGTCAAACAAACATAATATAAAAATCAAGAGGCTCTAATAATTGATTGAATAATTCCACCACATTTGGTTCAATTTGGAGATATATTTTATCATTTCAAAACATATAGGGTTATGTGCTAGGACACTAAATCATCATTGAACTTTGAAATATATGTCTATTCAATTTTGGGCCCTTGAAGAATCAACCTCATTGTGAATGGATTTAATGCCACTTTGGATCACCAATTATAGACCCACAAGCAATACTTATGCCTTACACACATTATTTATTCACTTAACAAGTATTTTGATCCCACCCTTACTAGCCATCAAGGACATTCCTTGATGACAAATCCAATACGCTAAGCTTCTAGATTTGCGCACAAGACACCATCATAATTGGAATTGAGAGATTAATTTGGTTTTATTTCTTCAAAGATATTTTTTTGGAAAACCTTCAATGGGTCTTATTTTAGATTAAAAAATCACAAAATGGCCCTAATCCCGTTACAAAAAATAGCAGAAAAACATAACAAGAGAGACTAGCGCTTGAACCCTACAACTTTTCCCCCAAGGGCTTGTTAAGAAAAATAGAGTCCTTCTTAGGAGTACATTTATTCCTTCGTTGCAAAACTGTCCAAGAAGAATCAACTGGATTTGAAGAATTAAGACAAGAAGGGGGAGAATCCCCATAGGAGTGGCTAACACATGGAGCAACAAGAACCTCGGGTGAAACTTCCATAACCAAGGCTGGAGCAATACGAATCACATTCGAGGCAGCCTTGTTCAGAATTAGAGCAATAATAGTAGGGGTCTTGGGAGAGCTAGCACCTTCAACAACATGAGTCATAGTAGAAACAACCTTGAGATCGGCATGAACCATAGGGGAGGGAGCATAGACAACAATAGGATTAATTTTTTGAGCAGAAGGAGAAGGAGGTCTAGAATCCTCACTATTAGTAGAAGAGACATCATTAGGGTACATAGTAAGATGGTCCCAGAGAGCATTCTTCCACCAAGTGGAGGAAGAAACATGACGAGAGCCTCGAGGACAGTCACGATACAAGTTTCCAATAGCAAAACAATGTTTGCAACGAAATGAGATACCTTCGTAGTCCACAAGATTAGACCAAGACCAACCAAATTAACTTGAAGCACAACCTCACCAGGTAATGCCTGAGTCAAATCAACCTCCACCAAAATTCGAGCGAAGGAGGTGTGGGTAAAGTTCTTGGAAGCACAATCCACTTTCAAGAACCGACCTAGAGCATTACCAATACATTCAAAAGTAGAGGGGCACCATAACTATAAGGGAAGATAAGACAATTCACCCAAACAGGCATGACATTAATGGGTTCCTTCAAGGGGTTGAAGGAATGAACCCAAGGCCCTTATGGATAGGGGATGAGAAACCCATTCCCAAAAACCATGATCCAAGACTGCTTGTCTATCCTCAAAAGAACAAAAGAAAATAATGAAAAACCTCTGGAAAAAGGGTAAATCTAAATCTTACCCTCCACTAATGGTGTCCAATGCGTCGAGATCCACACGTGTAGATCTGGGAGGGAAGACCACGAATTGAAAAACTTGCAGATTAGTCCCATGTCGGAGAAGAAATCAATGTCGTTAGAGACATCTTCACCAAGAGAAATCATAGGAGCAACACTGGCACAAATCAGAGGGAGCGCAGAGCCCACCCGTCCTTTGTAGATGGCATAGCTCATCAACAAGTGAAGGAGCCACAACAAAGCCATTAATGGTAGGAGATCCCACAAACGTCCCCATAGATGGAGACCTAGGGGTAGCTACATCCTCCACCACAGAAGATAAAACATGTTGCTGACAGAAAACAAGCGTATCACCCTCAAGATCTATAGTCAAATCGCACCCTGGCGGAGAGAAGATAGGCTACTGGTTCAACGCAAGGGAGCGGGTTGGGCGGGGGGAGAGGTCATTCAAACTCGTAGCAGAGCGGGCATTAGAATTTTCAGCTGAGTGAGAAGCACGGGAGGCATGGGATGAGTCCATATTTCAAACTTCAATGGGCCCTGTTGATAATATTTATCAAAATTTTACCATAAAACTGTCATCTATATGATAAATGTTAAATGTGTGCTATGTAAAATTTTATTATGTGCTTAAAGAGTAGATTCATTAATTACATTTATGAGATTCTTTTGTTGGATGGATCAATCTATACAAATATAATAATATCACAAAACTTCACACTTCGTGATTTATTTGTGTTTAAAAATAACAACTAGCGTACCTCCCAAAGCGATAATGAATTTCCAGTATAAATTCTACAAATAATAATAATTAATGCATAGGCAACCCGCTTTCATTTTTATGAGAGTAATTATGTTAGAGGAACTTATTTTGAACTAGTGCATCATTGGCTATCCTCTCCACCTTAGCATTTCCTACAACCGATGATGCACCATGTTAAGTTTGTAAGATGTGAGATTTTAAAATATGTTCTTTTGGTAATTTATTCCAACTCGGCATTGTATTGACCAATTGTGCACAATTTAAACCTTATTGTTTGTACCTACCTCTAAAAATTTCCCATTTGGTCATTAAGGCGACAAGTTGACATGTGGGCCCATAAGGGTAGTCGAGCCTTTCTCATGCGAGAATACATTATTTGATTAAAGTATTTAGGTGATTTTTATTAAAAGTTTTAAGTGAATACATATTTATGTTTTATTAGTCTTTATCACGAGTATATTTATGTTTTTGTTTTCTTAAATACACAGCATCACATTCTTCCATTCGTTAGAGTTCTATCCACAAGGTGACATGATCAATGTTAAAAAGCAGTGCCTAGTCCTATCGTGGACCAAGGGGCCAGCTACTGGGCATTGGATGGGTTCTTGTTAGCCTTTGATCACCAACATGACTAGGGTGAAGGCAACAACAAGGTAGGATGACATCCAAGTGTAGGGGAGCGACGCTGGAGGGAGACAATGATGGGAGTTGGCTATAGTGGGAAGAGTGCTAAATGCGAGGGAAGATTCTCAAGAATATTCTAGAGCATCAGCCATTTTTAGCAATCATCAGACTTTTTCACAAATTGTTCCAATTTTCTTTTACCGGATCTCTTCTAGATTTGTGTCTTGCATAGGACCTAATGGTGACTATACTATACCTGTATGACTCATACGATGTATGGATTTGTACAAATGCATAATTTTTTTCCTAGTTTTGCGTGGCCCAAAAAAATCACCAAAAAGTTCAGTCTCAGATTTTTCACAAAAATAACAGTCAATTCTTAGGTTTTTGGCCGCTCCCATTGCATTGACGAGGTCCAATTCGCTACAAGATGTGTAATTTTGTAAATTTTCTAGACAAAGTCAAAGGTGCTTAATTAGGACTGCAGCATAATAAGGGGATTACATAAATGTATCATATAGATGTCTTCACATATCACAATAATAATCCTAGGTATGAGCTCCATCGCTGGCATTAGATTCCTTATTTTTGTTATTTCTATTTCTGCTACGCTTATCTAGGTTTCTACTTAAGTAGTTATATCTTTATGTAACCTAGAACTTTTATATCACACATATTTTACTCTCTTTTTTGGCTCATTTAATGTAATGAAAGTTTATAGGTAGGTTAAATTTTAATTTACACAAGTTTGGGGCTGATTTGAGGGCCTATTACAACTACATGTGATTGAGAGAGTGTCATACATCTAACAAAGATCTTGGAGTTGCATGTGAGTACTAAACGTGCATTGATGTTCAATACCATTTGTTGACATAGTAGAGTATGGGAGTGTGATGTTGGAGAAATCTGAATCTTGTCAAAATGTTACAGATGCATTAAAAAAGGTAATGAGCACAGAGAAGTTCAAGTGGTGTTGTGAGTCTACACGCCTCTTATCCCCTGGAAAAATCAATTGATAGTATTGGCAGTCCCCTTTTCCTCACAAGGTGTTTAAAATGCACCTTGAAAAGGTGTCTCAACCCCATGAAACCCAAACTATAATCAGGCGCTCAACCTTACCAACCGGAGCAGTGCACGGAGAATCCGAGGTTGTAAGCATGTGAAGTAATCCACTAAGCTTTGCAAAGGTCATAAAATATTGTTGTAAGATAAATATTTGGTTAGATGTAATAAAACATCCTACACACTAAATAATTAGTCGCTACAAGAACAAAAAAACTATGTTGTAGAAACACGAGTTTTAATCTATAGGGGTTTGACCACGCAATACAAACTTGCGAAGTACCCAGATATATAGACATAGAAAGAGAATTCGCTTATTGTTAAACACAACTAAAAAAATTATAGTTCATAAGAGAACACACATTCCAACAAGAAAATAGTTCTGAAAAGGTATATTTTATTTCATTTATCATAAAATATAATTATCTGCACACAGTTCCTTCTCTTGCATAGGAGCTAATGCAACATGTACCTGTATGACTCGTACGATGTATGGATCTGTACAAACGCATAATTTTTTTCCTAGTTTTGTGTGGCCCAAGAAAATCACCCAAAAATTCAGTCTCGGATTTTTCACAAAAATAATAGTTGATTCTTAGGTTTTTGGCCGCTCCGATTGCAATGACGAGGTCCAATTCACTCCAAGATGTGTAATTTTGTAAATTTGCTAGATAACATTGTGAGACTAGGACTGCAGTGCATAATAAGGATTACAATGCATCACATAGATGTTCACATATCACAATAATATCCTAGGTAAGGAGCTCCATCCTTTGGTATTAGGTTCCTTATTTTTTGTTATTTCTATTTCTAAATCTAGGTTTTCAATTAAGTAGTTATATTTTCTATAACCTAGAACTTTATATCACAACTATTTTAATCTCTTTTTTGGCTCGTTTAATGTAACGAAGATTTATAGGTAGCTTAAATTTTAATTTACACAAAATTGGGGCTGATTTAAGGGCCTATTACAACTACATGTGACAGAGAGAGTTTCATACATCTAACATAGATCTTGGAGTTGCATGTGAGTGCTAAACGCATTGATGTTCAATACCATTTGTTGACACAGTAGAGTATGGTAGGGTGATGTTGGAGAAAGTTGAACCTTGTCAAAATGTTACAAATGCATTGAAAAAGGTAATAAGCACAGGGAAGTTCAAGTGGTGTTGTGAGTCTACAAGCCTCTTATCCCCTAGAAAAATCAATTGATAGTATTGGTAGTCCCCTTTTCCGCACAAGGTGTTTAAAATGTGAGAGAATTTTAGAAAAGGTGTCTCAACCTTCGATGAAACCCAACCATATTGTAAGTGCCCAGAACCTTACCAAACTGGAGGTAGCACGTGGAGAAGGGAGGTTGTGTTGCCGTACGTAAGCAATCCACACAAGCTTTGCAAAGGTCATAAGATATTGTTGTAAGATAAATATTTGGTTAGATGTAATAAAACCGTCCTACACACTAAATAATTAGTCGCTACGAGAACAAAAAACTATGTTGTAGAAACATGAATTTTAATCTATAGGGGTTTCACCACACAATACCAACTTGCGAAGTACCCAGATATATAGACATAGAAAAGGAATTCGCTTATCGTTAGACACAACTAAAAAATTTATAGTTCATAAGAGAACACACATTCCAAGAAAGAAAATAGTTTTGAAAAGGTATATTTTATTTCATTTATCGTAAAATATAATTATTTGCACATAGTTCCTTCTCTTCAGAGTATTGGGATAAACTATGAGATTCCCTTGCTCTCCTCTTTCATGTTGTGCGTTTGTCACAGTCTCTTATATTCCTCTTTGTCCTCCTCTTCTCTACATTCTAGTTTCTCCCCTTTTTGCACCCAACAATTGTCCTATTCTTCTCCTTTTATATTCTCTTTTCTCTGGAAATCCCTTCAAAATATGGAAACTACCAAATCCTGCCTAAATGGGGTGCAACACAAACAAATATTGTCATAAATGCTTAAAACCTATTTTTGGTTTCAAATTTCTTACTCAAACTACATTTCCTCCAACTTCTCGCGTTATTGTTCATTAGTGCTATAGAGAGTAGGTAGTTTTCCCTTCAATTTTTTTTTAAAATTCAATTTTAAACTGTTACAAACAAATACAATGACAAGTAGAAAAATAAACACCAAAAAGGGGTGGGATGCCCCTACATAAAAATACCATGGTTAAAAAAAATTTGAGTCCTTGCTGAGTAGTGTCTAAAATTCTGTGTTGCCAGAGTTCAAAAAATTAGTTTATGCAAGAACCGTACTGTTGCTATAAGTTAGTAGACTTGTTGCTATGGGATGAATTGGAATGACTCAAATTTTGTTGGGATTAACCAAGCGGTATCTTCCACTAGTTCTCTCCTTTGTTTAGCCAGATACCTTTTGTATTCTTTTCCCCTAATCTTGCTAACCACTCTAGATTCCAAAATGCATCCAATATCCTTTTTTTCTCTCTCGAGTAGTTGTTCCATCCCTATTTCTACTAGTCTTTCCTCTTTCTCTTTATATTTTAATGTCTCTACTTCATAGTAAGTGTGAAAACTATAAACATTAAAAACTGGAGAGATTCCTAAACCAATAGGTAATTCCAACTCATAAGCATTTTGGGAAATCTTCTCCATAATTTTACACGGTCCAATCTTCTTCCACTTGATCTTTTGAAAGGATGGATTAGAAATATTTCCTTTAATGGACATGTGCAAGTACCATATCTGCCACTTTGAAATTATCTTTTTCTCCTCTTCAGTGATTCCCTCTCTTTATATCGTTGGTTCCTCCAATTGAGTCTTTATTTCTAGTGCAAATATTGCACGTGCTTTCTAAACTCTTCTCCTCCAACAATCCACACATGAACCTTGGTATTTGTAAGCTCGCTTATCTGAAATACCCATAGGTTGCATCCATAAACAATTTGAAACGAGGCCTTACCTATGCTTTTGTTGATTGAATCGTTACATAACAAAATTTGGCTTGAGGCAATATCAAATCCCATTGACTAGGATTTTCACCAACCAAACATCTTGCCAAATTTCCCAAGATTTGATTAAAAACTTCAGTCTATCCATCCATTTTAGGATGAATGTGCTAATCTCAACTTTAAATCGGTACCTATTTTCTTCCAAAGCGTCCTCCAAACACTTAGTACAAACTTAATGTCACGGTTTGAAACTATAATTTCTGATAAGCCGTGCATTATAACAATCTACTTGAAAGATAAATTTCTAGCATGTGTGGACTCATTGGCCTTTTGTAATCTATAAAACGAGCTATTTTTGAGAGTCTACCAGCAACCACAATTTATATAATCCTTACTCTCTGTGTTCTTTCCAGCCCAACCACAAAATGCATGCTTATATCATCCTATGGTCTCTTTGGTATGGGTAATGGTTGTTATAGTTTGTTAATCCAAAGCGCATGACACTCGCACCTCCTTGAAGTCCTCGGTCCCCAAAGCTTGAATGTAAGTTTTACCTATGTTGAATATTTCAGCCTTTCAGATTGTTTTGGTTTCCTTTCCATTTATACAATTCATTTGACACCCCTACCCTAGAAATTCTAAAACACAAGTTTTTCCTAAGTGTTTAATTTTTTATCCTTTTAGACTGTCCGGGTTTCCCTTTCTTTCGTATCATTCCTTGGATTTCTTAACCCTCGAAGCCCGAAAGTCTTGAAAAGGCCTAGGTCTGTTGCATTTGTCAAAATTCAGACTTCTTCATCCATCCATCCTTGCCAGACTTTTGGAGTTCAAAATCTCTCCATCCCCATTAAAATTGTAATCCCAATCTTGCCTTCCCTAGAATTTTATACCTTGACATTCCCCTTATTCCATTCTAAAATTCCTCTAAGTCTTTCCAAATTTCACGGTTCCCCATCCATTCATCCTTTTCCTTCTATTCTCAATTCCTTGAGGCTCTAACTTTCATCTACAAACATCATTGTACTTTTGGATTATTGGCGTATCACATCCCCTCATCCCATTGGAAAGTTGTTCAACGAAGACCCGATTTCTGATGATAAGGTGTTCTTTTCGGGATATCAGAGGTGAACGTGCCCACATCCTCGGTCCCATAGGTGTGCGAATAAAATGAAGCCCGATGGCTCGATGTTCCAAAAAATGTTTATGTCAAGACATGTGAGGATTTTATGCTCCACTCTAGCAAGCATGATGGTATGTGATGAACTGATACTCCAACGGTTTTGATTTTTCTTTTTTTGGAGGTTCAAGAATAAAGATACCTAATCATCCAAAGGTTCGATAAAGTCTAAGGCGGTTATTTTAATGGATATAAAGGCTTGTTGTATATTTCAATCCAGTTTCTTACATGTCCAATGTGAAATTATTGTTGTATATTTTTTCTCATGTTAGATTCAAAGGCAACGATGCCTTCTCTTATGCTAGATGTCTTTTTTTATTCCATCGAATCTTCCGATGACCTTTTTCATATTCGTTGTGAGTTTATTTATCTCTCATTTTCAAAAACACTATTGTGAGTAGGTTTAACATACTCTATTTTCTTTTGTTGAATTTAAACAATTATAAAACCCTACCTCTCCACACATATTTAAAAAAATCCACCTTCTATTTGGTAAACTATAGTGCTATTTATTACTGTAATATTTTATTTTTATTTGAGTTCAATAAAACCCTATCAAAGTCCTTGTAAAATGTGCAGTTACATTTTCTTTAAATTTTTTGTCTTTCAATAAAGCTGGCATCACTATCTTGAGGAGGGGATTTCATCATAGTAATTATTGGGATTGGACTTGGAGAAAATCTATACACCGACAGTATTGTGCTAAAAAAATGCCCATAGAAGGGGAGGTTATGAAGTCCACAAACCCAGATCAACTTGCACGGTGATGAAAAACGGGAGGGAAAGAACACTTGGAAAATGATCGTGCAAACATAAAATAGAAAGGAAAGGGGCAATAAGAATTGACTAAAAAATTCCACCACTTTTGGATCAATTCCGAAGAGCGGTTTTATCATTTCACACCACACAAGGTCATGTGCTAGGGAACTAAATCATCATTTAACTTTGGAAATGCATGCCTATTCAGTTTTGGGCCCTTGTAGAATCACCCTCAATATGAATGGATATGACGCTACTTTGGATCACAAGTTGTAGACCCACAACCATCACTTGTGCCTTAGCTTCGTCATTTATTCCCTTAACATTTTTTTATTTTTGAGGCTGCCCTTGGTAACCATCTAGAAGATTCCTTTATGGCGTGCATCCGATACCTTAAGCTCTTATATTTGCGCACGAGACACCGTCATAATTTAACTTGAGAGATTCATTTGGTTGTCTTTCGAGAGAGAGAGAAAATATATTTTGTAACAACCCTTCGACGGGTCTTGTTGATAATATATGTATCAAACTAGATGATACATGTTCGACGTGTGTAGCTATGTAAATGTTTATTATGCACGCTTAAAGAGTAGATTCGTCGATCAAATTCATGAGATGTACTTGTTATTGGATGGCCCAATCTATACAAACATGATTATATCGCAAACATTCACAATTTATTACTTTTTTATGTTTAAAATATAGCACCTACCAGACACAGCAAAGTTATAACGCATAATAATACTTAATTCATCAATTAATCCTCTCTCATTTTTGTGAGAATCGTTGTGTATAATGATACATAAACATGCTTGTGATATGGTGAGGCTTCAACGTCACACACATTTGTAATAGAAAGTAATAATGTAAGTCACATTGTTGTTGTTATTATTTTCCAATGTGCACGGTATGTGAGCAATAAGACGCTACATATAAATATGCCTATTTTTACCTTTTGTAGGTTGGCATATAATCAAATTTCATCTTGACTCAAGTATATGTAGTTCATTTAAATTTGAAACCTATAAGTTATGTTTGCTAGTTATATTTGAGTTTTTAAATATATTGAGAGGTTGCATTTACTAGTCGTATTTAAATTCTCAATATATAGACAAAGCATCACGATTGAAGCCTATAATATTACTTTTATGTTCGATTATACTAGTTGACTATTCTCTTATTAGTATGAATGCTTTCTATTTTAAAATCCTAGCCCATATGAAACACGTGTTTTTTAATATGTTCTCCTAACTAGGATGAGAAGAGTTGAGACTTAAAAAATAAAGTCAAATTTCGTCTCAATAGATTTCCTTTACACATCTTTTTTATTAGAAACAGTTGTATAATTCTATATATATTAACTTTTAGAAATATATGATTGAAAACTCATAATTAATTTCTTAGAATTTTTTATATGCATTGTGGATGGAAATAGAGCGAAAATCCTGATTTTTTAGTTGGATAAGTATGCCATAAAAAACATAAGCCAGGCCGTCACATTATCTTTATTCAAAGACGTTACAACACAAATTAAAATGGACGAAAGGAGAAGAGGAGCAGCCCTATCGGCATTCTACATTCACTATCCTCATAGCTTCGAATCGTGGCTCTTTGGCTTCATATTTCTGCTGGCTGTAAACCTGCATATAGTCTCCAAAAAGATACTGTGGATAACTCAATAATTCATCGCAGGTCTCGCCAGCATTGACTTGAGCGGTGAGTTGAGATGCAGGATAAACCATCGCATTATATGAGGGATTATAGAACGATGCCACTGAGAAACGATTGCCATTCTTAGTGGGCAGAATGCGATGCCATGCACTGGTGTATTTGCCGTTAGTGATGGCTTCCAACTGGTCCCCAATGTCAACAACTATTGCGTATGGAATGGGTTGTACGTCAACCCAAGTGCCATTGTGGAGGACCTGCAAACCGGAGACCTGATCGTCTTGGTATAAGAGAATGAGGCCACCTGCATCTGTGTGTGCACGGATGCCATTGATGAGGTCCGGTCTAGGGCAAGGAGGATAATGGCTCACTTTGGTGCCGAAGAATGGCTTCTCTCCTCCTGCAAATGCCTCTTTCAGGTACTCTTTCTCTAGCCCCAGATTCAAGCTTATTAGTTCCAACAGCTTTTCTGTCAATGAAAATATCTGGTTTCGAAACTCCTGGATGGTTTCCCTGAGTAAAATGCAATATAATGTATCAGTCACACCCTTGGGGTATTTCCTTTTCAATATCCAGAAACACTTGTATATACATAGTTATGATGAACATTTTGCTAATTTTACAATTTCTACGCATATTTATACAAACGTTTAAATTGTATTCTATTATGTCACTCAAGCGGCAATAGAATAGTTGAGTTGTTGTACTTGAAATCACTGGGTTGGGAAGGCCATGAATCGGTCTCCTGCATCTCGTGTACTTGAAAAACATCCTCCCAATCAACGTTCTCAATCTTATTAGCCTCATCACTGTCTTGAGCCGCGAGAGCGTTGGTCAACAACCTTACAGGCAAAGAGTCGTTGAAGCTCTGCTCTCTGTTAAGCTTATAGTGCTCCGAGCAAACTTTCTTTACGCGGTCCATAAGTTCATGCTCTATGCCATGGTTCAAAAGCTGCAAGCACAGAATGAGAAATCACTTCATCTTTCTTTCTGCTAGGTGCTATCACTACCATGATTAGTAAGTGTGTATTAGAAATGTGAAGAAGTATGATCAATTGTGCTCTCACCTGAAAGAAACCAGTACTCTCACAGGCCTTTGCTATTTCAGCCATGATCACCTCTCTGTCTCCTCCGTCTATGTTTTTCATGTCTATCACTGGAATGCCCATTTTCCTTGTAAAATTGCACTACAAATTCTCTTAAAAAGCAGTAGAAGAAACGGGCCGCTGGTTATTGCTTTTATAAAATGCTGTGGTGCGCGCAGCTCATTATATAGGCGGGCACATCAGAAAGGAATGCTTATGATGAACGAGTTACGTGGCCCCCTCCTGATACAGAATCGATGACTAAAATTTCCAATGGCTGGCGCAGACAGAGATAAGATCACTGGCTAAAATCTATCACATTTTTGTTATCGGCCTGGTCTGCGGATAAGTCTTTGCACATAAACGTGTAGGCAGACAGAAATAATAAAACGTGTATTTTAGAAAAGTCCAAAACGGCCGAATTACAGATTACGAGGTTTTATATAATAATAATAAATTTTCATTTCCTTTTCAAAGAAGAGTCTTTATTCAGGATTTTTAAAGGTCGTTTCTCGTTTCTCGTTTCTATAATTTCTTAGTTTCGCATCTAAGACCACACACAGTCATAAGTTAAGTTTTGACTATTTGATTTTTTATTGTAAATAATTCTTTTGTACTTGTGAATTGAATTATTTAGACGACGACGAATGAGCCTAGGTTTTGAATAGTTAACTTTTTATAGGTAATAATTTTTTTAAGCGAATTTAAGTTATTTAGAAGATAACAAATGAGTCCTACGTTTTAAACAGCTGACTTTTTATCGATAATAATTCTTCTTTTAAGTGGATTTTTTTTTTATAGATAACTCGCAGGGGAGGTCCTATATCGCTATTCTATCTCCACGAGGTGGAAGTGAATTTAAATCATTTAAAGGTGACAAACAATTCCCATATTTTGAATGGACAATACAATAATCTTCCTTTTTAAGCAAGTTTAGCAATTTATTTAAAGGTATAGTATTTTCAAATAAACGAAGGCATTTTGGGACTAGTTTGTTCTTCTTAAATATTGGTTGCTCCATTGCTTCAAGTTCCATTTCGTTGAATTGTAATGTTTGGACAAATTCATCCGTGTTCTACGTTTTTACCTCTTGTATTTCTGTTACTATCTATTTTTCATTTGGCTACTCGTATGTTGTTAATCAAACACCCAACACAAACCTAGGCCTACTGGGCAAAACAAAGGTAAAACCTTTAGTTTCAATAGTGATATTAGTTATTTGCATGACAAAAGTGGATATAATATCGTTATACTAGTGATATTAGTTTTAATAAGATACACACATTTTATAATATCACAAAAGTTTCAATATTGATATTAGTTATTTTATAGTTTCAATAGTGATATTAGTTATTTGCATGACAAAAGTGGATATAATATCACTATTGAAACTAAAGGTTTTACCACACATTTTATAGTTTCAATAGTGATATTAGTTATTTGCATGACAAAAGTGGATATAATATCGTTATACTAGTGATATTATATACACACATTTTCAATAGTGATATTAGTTTTAATCGTTATACTATTATTATATACTATAGCCCGTAAAAAAAGTACAATGAGATTTTATAAATAAGGTGTAAATATTTTATTAATCAAATTAAAGTAACACATGATAACTAGTATAGGTAAAATAAAACATGGATAAATACATACGACAAAAAATTAAAATCAACAGTAACACTTAACATGAGATGTACGTAGAATACTTGAAGTTGTCATCAAATAGTTGGTTGCATCAAAATGATTCATTCGCCTCCTTAGTACAATAGCATTCTACCAAATTAAGAATACGCCTCTTGCATAACAATCTAGAGCATCCATACAATGCCTTCAATATATAGAGCTAAGGAAACTAGAAACCATTAAATGATTTGATAAAAGCAGTGACTGCTAATTAACAAAGACCGTGAATGAAAATTTTCCTCTATATTATGAACTAATTTTAGCACTCAAGATAGGCATGATGAAAAGACAATGTACCTCTGACTCATAACCATAGTAGAAATCGCTCCTTGGTACTCGCAGTCCATCACGAAGATGGAAGCTTATGAGGGACCCACCATTATGAAACCACGCTCCACTCTATTGAAATTATCTCTGTGGCAGTTCACAAGGGAGATGCTCAATTACTGCTATGATGAAGATTACTATAACTCCTAGTCTCAAAATTTTTATGCAACTTCCCTTGCTTAAATGCCTTTTTAATAATATATCAAGTACCCTAGAGAATAATGTTAAAATTAAATAATTCCTACCAAGATCCCATGAGGTCCTCGTTCTAATGTATTTTGTTACAAAAATGTTAGAGACGTAAACACCTTTGAGTAGAAACCACTCCTTAATTTACTAGCACTTCATCATGAAGATGGAAGCTACTGAGGGACCCACCATTATGAAAAGATGCCTCACTCTTATAAAAGTACCTCTGGGGCAATTCACAAGGGAGATGCTCACCCATTGTTATGATAATGGTGACTATAACTCCTAGTGTTGAAATTTTAAATCAGCCTCCCTTGCTTCAACATCCTTTTAATAATATCTCAATTAACCTAGAGAATAATACTAATAAAATAATTCACACCAAGAACCCATGGGGTCCATGTTTCAATGCGTGTCCTTCCAAAAATGTTAGAGACGCAAACACCATTGACTCATAACCCATTAAAAAATCACTCCTTAATACTAGTACTCCATCATGGAGATGAAAGCTAACAAGAGGCCCAAACTATCACAAGATGCTCCACTCTCACAAAAATAGATTTCAAAAAACTCAGAAGGGAGATGCTCAATTACTGTTATAATAGGGATGAATATAACTCCTATTGTTGAAAATTTTATGCAATCTCTCTTACAGTTTCAATATCCTTTTCATAATATATCAAGGATCCTATAGAATAATATTAATTAAATAATTCCTACCAAGATCCCATGGGGTCCATGTTCTAATGTATACCATTCCAAAAATGTTAGAGACATAAACACCTTTGACTCACAAGCCCAATGGAAACCACTCCTTAATACTAGCACTCCATCATGAAGATGGAAGCTATCGAGGGACCCACCATTATGAAAGGATGCTCTAATCTCACAAAATATCTCTCGAACAATTCTCAAGGGAGATGCTCAACTATTGTTATGATGGTGACGACTATAACTCCTAGTTTTGACAGTTTTATGCAACCTCCCTTACTGCAATGTCCTTTTAATATTATCTCAACTATCCTAGAGAATAATTCTAATTAAATAATTCCTACCAAGATCCCATGGGGTCCATGTTCCAACATATGTCATTCTAAAAAATGCTAGAGACTTAAAGAACTTTGAATCATAATTCTAATAGAAACCACTCCTTAATACTAGTACCCCATCATAAAGATGGAAGCTATCAAGGGACTTGTCATTATGAGAAGATGCCCCGCTCTGACAAAAATAGCTCCCAAACAATTCACAAAGGAGATTCTCCATTACCGTTATGATAATGATGACTACAAATCATAGTGTTGTTATTTTTATGTGACCTCCCTTACTTCAATATCCATTTAATAGCATCTCAAGTATCCTAGAGAATAATACTAATTAGATCATTTATACCAAGATCCAATGGGAACTTCCATGTTCCAATGTATTTGGTCCCAAAATGTTGGAGACGTAAATATTATAAATATGAATTGCAAGGGAAAACACGCTAATCCTGACATGATCTAACTTGATATAAAAACTTAATGACATATTATGAAATACTATAAAATAAACTACGTACAAGATGAGGGAAGGTCCATAACGTCCCTCCACCAACAAAAAATATTTGTGCTTATTTGTTTCATAAGAATCTTATACAAAACCCAAAGTGTCCAACTTATGAATCACAATCTTAACATTCTCAAACATCTCAAGAACAAAGAATTAAGAAACATATATACCGTTAGTATTACCACACTGCATAGGATTGTCTGAGAAATAAATAGCCCTTTGACTTCCACAAATAATCCTCACCTTATTACAACCAAAACCAATACTTGAATGTGATCTCTGTGACCAAACTACCTCATTATAGGTAAGTGTTCCAACCAAGTAATATAATTTGTAGTGTATAATTTAGTTTCCCATTTCCTCTCACTCATCCAACTAACTACACCTCCAAACATAGTTAACACATAACGGCTCATAGACCTTATATAGTCTAAATTACCATCCCAATCTTAATAAAGAAAAAAAATACACACAAGATCTTTCCCACATGATTAGTCCCATGAAAACATAAATAGTGATAATAATTTCATCACAAATATTTGAATTAAATCTTCAGATAATTATAACACTTTATATGAGGGTTAGACGTACAATCTTGGTAAAAAATCCCAATACTTCTACAATATCTAATCTAGTACATACCACCGCACACAAAATGATAGCTAGGACAGAAGCATAACAAGCATTATATATAACCTCAAAATTATCACCTAACTTACGGTTCTGATCCAAAGATAAATTATTATTGATAGGGAAGGCAATGTTCACCAACTTGTAGTCATACATCAAAAACCATTGCGAAATAGCCTCCAAACACATACCCTAACTCGGAAAAATACTTTTTGAACTTGATCTCTATAATTTATTTTAATGCCTAATATATATTTAATAACCCCTAAATATTTCACATGAAAATAACACCACAAAATGATCTTGGGCATTGTAAGTGGTACATGAATACACTAGAATTATCAGTTCACTCTTGCAAAGGTTGTTGCAGCACTCTACAACTTGCTTGGTTTCCTCTGGCTTCTCCAAAATTTTGAGGTGGCTTTGGTGTTGTCATGAACTCCACTAACCTAGATCAACTTGCATAGTGATAAGCATGGGAGGGGATGGAAAATTTGAAAATAGTCAAACAAACATAATATAAAAATCAAGAGGCTCTAATAATTGATTGAATACTTCCACCACCTTTGGTTCAATTTGGAGATATATTTTATCATTTCAAAACATATAGGGTTATGTGCTAGGCCACTAAATCATCATTGAACTCTGAAATATATGTCTATTCAATTTTGGGCCCTTGAAGAATCACCCTCATTGTGAATGGGTTTAACGCCACTTTGGATCACCAATTATAGACCCACAAGCAATACTTATGCCTTACACACATTATTTATTCACTTAGCAAGTATTTTGAGCCCACCCTTACTAGCCATCAAGGACATTCCTTGATGACAAATCCAATACCCTAAGCTTCTAGATTTGCGCACAAGACACCATCATAATTGGAATTGAGAGATTAATTTGGTTTTATTTCTTCAAAGATATTTTTTTGGAAAACCTTCAATGGGTCTTATTTTAGATTAAAAAAGCACAAAATGGCCCTAATCCCGTTACAAAAAATAGCAAAAAAACATAACAAGAGAGACTAGCGCTTGAACCCTACAACTTTGCCCCCGAGGGCTTGTTAAGAAAAATAGAGTCCTTCTTAGGAGTACATTTATTCCTTCGTTGCAAAACTATCCAAGAAGAATCAACCGGATTTGAAGAATTAAGACAAGAAGGGGGAGAATCCCCTTAGGAGTGGCTAACACATGGAGCAACAGGAACCTCAGGTGAAACTTCCATATCCAAGGCTGGAGCAATAGGAATCACATTCGAGGCAGCCTTGTTCAGAATTAGAGCAATAATAGTAGGGGTCTTGGGAGAGCTAGCACCTTCAACAACATGAGTCATAGTAGAAACAACCTTGAGATCGGCATGAACCACAGGGGAGGCAGCACAGACAACAATAGGATTAATTTTTTGAGCAGAAGGAGGAGGAGGTCTAGAATCCTCACTATTAGTAGAAGAGACATCATTAGGGTACACAATAAGATGGTCCTGGAGAGCATTCTTCCACCAAGTGGAGGAAGAAACGTGACGAGAGCCTCGAGGACAGTCACGATCCAAGTTTCCAATAGCAAAACAATGTTTGCAAGGAAATGAGATACCTTCCTAGTCCACAAGATGAGACCAAGACCAACCAAATTAACTTGAAGCACAACCTCACCAGGTAATTCCCAACTCAAATCAACCTCCACCAAAATTCGAGCGAAGGAGGTGTGGGCAAAGTTCTTGGAAGCACAATCCACTTTCAAGAACTGGCCTAGAGCATTACCAATACCTTCAAAAGTAGAGGGGCGCCATAACTATAAGGGAAGATAAGGAAATTCACCCAAACAGGCATAACATTAATGGGTTCCTTCAAGGGGTTGAAGGAATGAACCCAAGGCCTTATGGATAGGGGATGAGAAACCCATTCCCAAAAGCAACGATCTAAGACTGCCTGTCTATCCTCAGAAGAACAAAAGAAAACAATAAAAAACCTCTGGAAAAAGGGTAAATCTCAATCTTACCCTCCACTAATGGTGTCCAATGCGTTGAGATCCACACGTGCAGATCCGGGAGGGAAGACCACAAATTGCAAAACCTGCAAATTAGTCCCGTCTCGGAGAAGAAATCAATGTAGTCAGAGACATCTTGACCAAGAGAAATCATAGGAGCAACACTAGCACAAATCAGAGGGCGCGCAGAGCCCACCCCGTCCTTTGTGGATGGCATAGCTCATCAACAAGTGAAGGAGCCAGAACAAAGCCATTAACAGTAGGAGATCCCACAAACGTCCCCATAGAAGGAGACCTAGGGGTAGCTAAAGCCTCCACCACAGAAGATAGAACATGTTGCTGAGAGAAAACAAGCGTATCACCCACAAGATCTATAGCCAAATCGCACCCTGGCGGAGAGAAGATAGGCTACTGGTTCAACGCAAGGGAGAGGGATGGGCGAGGGGAGAGGTCGTTCAAATTCGTAGCATTGCGGGCATTAGAATTTTCGGTTGAGTGAGAAGCACGGGAGGCATGGGATGAGTCCATATTTCAAACTTCAATGGGCCTTGTTGATAATATTTTTCAAAATTTTACCATAAAACTGTCATCTATATGATAAATGTTAAATGTGTGCTATGTAAAATTTTATTATGTGCTTAAAGAGTAGATTCATTAATTACATTTATGAGATTCTTTTGTTGGATGGATCAATCTATACAAATATAATAATATCACAAAACTTCACACTTCGTGATTTATTTGTGTTTAAAAATAACAACTAGCGTACCTCCCAAAGCGATAATGAATTTCCAGTATAAATTCTACAAATAATAATAATTAATGCATAGGCAACCCGCTTTCATTTTTATGAGAGTAATTATGTTAGAGGAACTTATTTTGAACTAGTGCATCATTGGCTATCCTCTCCACCTTAGCATTTCCTACAACCGATGATGCACCATGTTAAGTTTGTAAGATGTGAGATTTTAAAATATGTTCTTTTGGTAATTTATTCCAACTCGGCATTGCATTGACCAATTGTGCACAATTTAAACCTTATTGTTTGTACCTACCTCTAAAAATTTCCCATTTGGTCATTAAGGCGACAAGTTGACATGTGGGCCCATAAGGGTAGTCGAGCCTTTCTCATGCGAGAATACATGATTTGATTAAAGTATTTAGGTGATTTTTATTAAAAGTTTTAAGTGAATACATATTTATGTTTTATTAGTCTTTATCACGAGTATATTTATGTTTTTGTTTTCTTAAATACACAGCATCACATTCTTCCATTCGTTAGAGTTCTATCCACAAGGTGACATGATCAATGTTAAAAAGCAGTGCCTAGTCCTATCGTGGACCAAGGGGCCAGCTACTGGGCATTGGATGGGTTCTTGTTAGCCTTTGATCACCAACATGACTAGGGTGAAGGCAACAACAAGGTAGGATGACATCCAAGTGTAGGGGAGCGACGCTGGAGGGAGACAATGATGGGAGTTGGCTATAGTGGGAAGAGTGCTAAATGCGAGGGAAGATTCTCAAGAATATTCTAGAGCATCAGCCATTTTTAGCAATCATCAGACTTTTTCACAAATTGTTCCAATTTTCTTTTACCGGATCTCTTCTAGATTTGTGTCTTGCATAGGACCTAATGGTGACTATACCTGTATGACTCATACGATGTATGGATTTGTACAAATGCATAATTTTTTTCCTAGTTTTGCGTGGCCCAAAAAAATCACCAAAAAGTTCAGTCTCAGATTTTTCACAAAAATAACAGTCGATTCTTAGGTTTTTGGCCGCTCCCATTGCATTGACGAGGTCCAATTCGCTACAAGATGTGTAATTTTGTAAATTTTCTAGACAACAGTGTGCGACTAGGACTGCAGTGCATAATAAGGATTACAATGCATCACATAGATGTTCACATATCACAATAATATCCTAGGTAAGGAGCTCCATCCTTTGGTATTAGATTCCTTATTTTTTGTTATTTCTATTTCTACATGTATCTAGGTTTTCATTTAAGTAGTTATATTTTATGTAACCTAGAACTTTATATCACACATATTTTACTCTCTTTTTTGGCTCATTTAATGTAATGAAAGTTTATAGGTAGGTTAAATTTTAATTTACACAAGTTTGGGGCTGATTTGAGGGCCTATTACAACTACATGTGATTGAGAGAGTGTCATACATCTAACAAAGATCTTGGAGTTGCATGTGAGTACTAAACGTGCATTGATGTTCAATACCATTTGTTGACATAGTAGAGTATGGGAGTGTGATGTTGGAGAAAGCTGAATCTTGTCAAAATGTTACAGATGCATTAAAAAAGGTAATGAGCACAGAGAAGTTCAAGTGGTGTTGTGAGTCTACACGCCTCTTATCCCCTGGAAAAATCAATTGATAGTATTGGCAGTCCCCTTTTCCTCACAAGGTGTTTAAAATGTGAGAGAATTTTAGAAAAGGTGTCTCAACCTCCGATGAAACCCAACCATATTGTAAGTGCTCATAACCTTACCAAACTGGAGCTAGCACGTGGAGAACGGAGGTTGTGTTGTCGTAAGCAATCCACGCAAGCTTTGCAAAGGTCATAAAATATTGTTGTAAGATAAATATTTGGTTAGATGTAATAAAAACATCCTACACACTAAATAATTAGTCGCTACAAGAACAAAAAAAACTATGTTGTAGAAACACGAGTTTTAATCTATAGGGGTTTGACCACGCAATACAAACTTGCGAAGTACCCAGATATATAGACATAGAAAGAGAATTCGCTTATTGTTAAACACAACTAAAAAAATTATAGTTCATAAGAGAACACACATTCCAACAAGAAAATAGTTCTGAAAAGGTATATTTTATTTCATTTATCATAAAATATAATTATCTGCACACAGTTCCTTCTCTTGCATAGGAGCTAATGCAACATGTACCTGTATGACTCGTACGATGTATGGATCTGTACAAACGCATAATTTTTTTCCTAGTTTTGTGTGGCCCAAGAAAATCACCCAAAAATTCAGTCTCGGATTTTTCACAAAAATAATAGTTGATTCTTAGGTTTTTGGCCGCTCCGATTGCAATGACGAGGTCCAATTCACTCCAAGATGTGTAATTTTGTAAATTTGCTAGATAACATTGTGAGACTAGGACTGCAGTGCATAATAAGGATTACAATGCATCACATAGATGTTCACATATCACAATAATATCCTAGGTAAGGAGCTCCATCCTTTGGTATTAGGTTCCTTATTTTTTGTTATTTCTATTTCTAAATCTAGGTTTTCAATTAAGTAGTTATATTTTCTGTAACCTAGAACTTTATATCACAACTATTTTAATCTCTTTTTTGGCTCATTTAATGTAACGAAAATTTATAGGTAGCTTAAATTTTAATTTACACAAAATTGGGGCTGATTTAAGGGCCTATTACAACTACATGTGACAGAGAGAGTTTCATACATCTAACAGAGATCTTGGAGTTGCATGTGAGTGCTAAATGCATTGATGTTCAATACCATTTGTTGACACAGTAGAGTATGGTAGGGTGATGTTGGAGAAAGTTGAACCTTGTCAAAATGTTACAAATGCGTTGAAAAAGGTAATAAGCACAGAGAAGTTCAAGTGGTGTTGTGAGTCTACAAGCCTCTTATCCCCTAGAAAAATCAATTGATAGTATTGGTAGTCCCCTTTTCCGCACAACGTGTTTAAAATGTGACAGAATTTTAGAAAAGGTGTCTCAACCTTCGATGAAACCCAACCATATTGTAAGTGCTCAGAACCTTACCAAACTGGAGGTAGCACATGGAGAAGGGAGGTTGTGTTGTCGTAAGAAATCCACACAAGCTTTGCAAAGGTCATAAGATATTGTTGTAAGATAAATATTTGGTTAGATGTAATAAAACCGTCCTACACACTAAATAATTAGTCGCTACGAGAACAAAAAACTATGTTGTAGAAACATGAATTTTAATCTATAGGGGTTTCACCACACAATACCAACTTGCGAAGTACCCAGATATATAGACATAGAAAAGGAATTCGCTTATCGTTAGACACAACTAAAAAATTTATAGTTCATAAGAGAACACACATTCCAAGAAAGAAAATAGTTTTGAAAAGGTATATTTTATTTCATTTATCGTAAAATATAATTATTTGCACATAGTTCCTTCTCTTCAGAGTATTGGGATAAACTATGAGATTCCCTTGCTCTCCTCTTTCACGTTGTGCGTTTTTCACAGTCTCTTATATTCCTCTTTGTCCTCTTCTCTACATTCTAGTTTCTCCCCTTTTTGCACCCAACAATTGTCCTATTCTTCTCCTTTTATATTCTCTTTTCTCTGGAAATCCCTTCAAAATATGGAAACTACCAAATCCTGCCTAAATGGGGTGCAACGCAAACAAATATTGTCATAAATGCTTAAAACCTATTTTTGGTTTCAAATTTCTTACTCAAACTACATTTCCTCCAACTTCTCGCGTTATTGTTCATTAGTGCTATAGAGAGTAGGTAGTTTTCCCTTCAATTTTTTTTTTAAATTCAATTTTAAACTGTTACAAACAAATACAATGACAAGTAGAAAAATAAACACCAAAAAGGGGTGGGATGCCCCTACATAAAAATACCATGGTTAAAAAAAAATTGAGTCCTTGCTGAGTAGTGTCTAAAATTCTGTGTTGCCAGAGTTCAAAAAATTAGTTTATGCAAGAACCGTACTGTTGCTATAAGTTAGTAGACTTGTTGCTATGGGATGAATTGGAATGACTCAAATTTTGTTGGGATTAACCAAGCGGTATCTTCCACTAGTTCTCTCCTTTGTTTAGCTAGATACCTTTTGTATTCTTTTCCCCTAATCTTGCTAACCACTCTAGATTCCAAAATGCATCCAATATCCTTTTTTTCTCTCTCGAGTAGTTGTTCCATCCCTATTTCTACTAGTCTTTCCTCTTTCTCTTTATATTTTAATGTCTCTACTTCATAGTAAGTGTGAAAACTATAAACATTAAAAACTGGAGAGATTCCTAAACCAATAGGTAATTCCAACTCATAAGCATTTTGGGAAATCTTCTCCATAATTTTACACGGTCCAATCTTCTTCCACTTGATCTTTTGAAAGGATGGATTAGAAATATTTCCTTTAATGGACATGTGCAAGTACCATATCTGCCACTTTGAAATTATCTTTTTCTCCTCTTCAGTGATTCCCTCTCTTTATATCGTTGGTTCCTCCAATTGAGTCTTTATTTCTAGTGCAAATATTGCACGTGCTTTCTAAACTCTTCTCCTCCAACAATCCACACATGAACCTTGGTATTTGTAAGCTCGCTTATCTGAAATACCCATAGGTTGCATCCATAAACAATTTGAAACGAGGCCTTACCTATGCTTTTGTTGATTGAATCATTACATAACAAAATTTGGCTTGAGGCAATATCAAATCCCATTGACTAGGATTTTCACCAACCAAACATCTTGCCAAATTTCCCAAGATTTGATTAAAAACTTCAGTCTATCCATCCAT
>VDFB02206986.1:0-15155 GCA_007258455.2 Sequoia sempervirens | reverse complement strand
GCATTGATAATGTAGACAAGATAGAGCTAAAATGTGTGATTGTGATCATCTACTGTATTAAAAAAAGTCGCATCCACCAAAGTAGAAAGAAAGAAGGATTATTGTTGCAAGTACCCCAGTAGACATGAAGTAAAGATATGGTTTAGTGGTCTATTAAAACTCTTTTGCACAATGGATATGTACAAGATATTCAAATAGACTCAAGACAGTAAGCGTGAAAAGAAACATCAATGCAGTTTTTTATATACACAATAAAACAAGGAAAAATGAAATAGTCTTCACAGGAGTTTTTTTTTCCAGTTCATGTTTGTCTTGAATGTTGAAAAATTGATAGATCATTCAAGATGTTTGTTAAGTGACGGTTGATACAGTGATATTGGTGTCATATCTAATGTAAATTCATTCTTGTTAACTATTGCATGGTGCAGACCTTTATAATGTTGTAGTGACAGAGTAGAATTGGTATCTCTGTCACACAGATTTGAAAAAGTTTTGACAATGATCTTTCAAGGTGCTTTCTTGGTCGAATGATAATATCTTATCAACACAAGACAATATTTTTCAAACTACTGTTGGTTTTTCCTGATTCCACTACTTTGTTGCACAAGTTTTATTTGCTAACATGACTCATAAGGTGAAGATTATTGTTGCAATTTCATGGTAACACAATTCTACCATGTTGCATTCTTACTTTGGAAATTTCCTCTTTTGGCAGCTCATTTATAAAGAATTAGGGGGAGCTTCATGTTATAATTGATAAGATTGCTTGGTTAGCGGCATTAGAGTAGAAAATATTTTCATGCTTATATTTGTGCTGCAGTTTCGCGTTAATAATTGTTTCATTGTATTGAAAAATTGAGAGTAGCTGTGTTGGAAAAATTGTTTGGATCATGACCATAGTATGTTGTCAAATATGCTTTCAATTTTTTTGTTACAATGAACAATTCCCATTCATATTCTTGGGCAATGTGAAGTAAATTCAATTGGTTAGAAAGTATTATTTTCTTATGTGCTCAGTGCTATTTCAATATGGAGTGAGTTGTTTAGTGATCAATGAATTACCATATCATGTCATTATTTATCTTGCACTCTAAAAGGGACAGTATAAGCATTAAAGGCTAGAACAGTTTTTTAGCAAGTCTCTTCATACATTCAAGTTCTTGTAGAACATCAGGTTACTAATCAGTCAGTTATATTTATGATGTGTTATTTGAATTTTGTTAGGACTGATTATTTTCATAGAAGACAAGATCTATCCCAATTGGCTCACATACATCTTTGAATCTACATAAGTCTTCCAAACAAATCATTGATTCAGGGGGAGCTTTCATAGATCTCCTAGTAGCTTATTATTGCCTTTCTATTTTATTTGTTGCTTCATTGCTATATTTGCAGCTAGTTGAGTTGCTGGTTTTTTGGTATTTCATTGTTTACCCTTTGTCCTTGAGACAAAAAGGGGGAGAAATATGATACTTTTTGGTTGATCATTGGTATCTTTTGGGTTGGAATTGGCATTGATGTGATTTGGTTGATCATGTTCAATTCAAATGGTTTTAGATGGTTTTTGCCATCAAGTACAAAGGGGGAGTTTGTTGACTTTCTCTTTGTGGTATATTGTCCTTGATGACAAAATTGATTGGTGATTGGCATTATGATACTTGGTTCTCTTTATATTTAGTTTGGAATATTTAGTATTTTGTGGACCATGCTTTGGGTTGATGCATTTGGATGCATTTTTTATCATATATTGTGGTATTGATCATGTCGAGCCTCGTGTGTAGATAAAATTTATCTTGTCTATTCAGGTGGTATAAGTTTTTCAGGTGATATCATGGAACAGTTGGTTTCATTTGGATAGGTTGGCTCTTCTTTATTGCACATCAAGTGTATTATTTCAATTTCTCATTATCAGGTTGATCATGGCATCTTTGACAAGAATCATTTGATTGTCTTCATGGAATTCTATTGATGGTTGTCACACAATTCTTTGGTGTCAATGGTTACGATACATTATTTGATACATGGCATATTGGATTGGAATTATATTAATGCTTTCTTGACACTTGAGTTTGATATTTCATTTGGCATCATTTGTATATGAGGTTACTATACACTCTTCAGTTGGTTTTTTAATTGCATATCTTCATGAATTTTTCACATTATTGTGGTGTGATTGGCTAGGACACAGTGGTTGGTATTTATGAAGTCTTCATCCGGTTCATATGTTTTAGATTGGCTTAATTTCATAATCAACTTCTAAAGATGAAAGGTTTCTATGTTGATCATAGGATCGTGGTGTTGTCTATTTGATGTAGTGTTAACTCTTATAGGTGATTGCAAAGGTATATTGTTGATTCAGTTTAGTCTTTGACATTTAGATTCAATGTCTTTATACATTTGGTGAATACATTTATTCACATATACATGATATTATTGAGCTTCAATTTTGCACCATGAACATAGCATGAATTCACACTTCATTGTGACTCAACACTATATGCTTTACATACTCAAACTTTAGTGTTACATTCATTATTCATATACACATGGTATTTCTGCTTATTCATAATGCTAACAATTAAGCATTATCAAGCACTTTGATTACTTTGCATATATTATAGTGCTATCGGGTTTATATTGTAGACATCCAAATTTGGACACTTAATTTATCCAAATTTATCACTTTTGGTCTAAACATCTTCTTATCCTGAGTTAATTAAGTAATATTACTATTATTTAATTAATATCTTTAATTCTACTAACTCCTAAGGTATTTAATTAATAATTAAATACCTACCCTCCTTAATCCTTCTTTCATCAAATAAATTAAATAAATATTACATTTATTTAATTCCTCACATGTCATTTTCATCTAATCCTAATCCATTTCCTAATCTTTCATTAAGGATGTGCACATGCCTAATCCTTGATTAGATGTGTCACATCCCTCCAACTTTTGCAAGTTGGCTTTTAATCCTAATTAGCCCCTAATTATCCCTTCTAATTACTAATTAATTAAGCCTAATCATTCTCCAAGGAATTTTTAATTCCTTTTTATTCTTCCTAGATTCCCTCTTTTATATGTGAATTTTTAATTCACACTCCATCCTTCCAAGGCTTCTAGAACCTTGGATTGTCACAATCCACATGTGACCAACCTTGGACTTGTCACAATCTCCACATGTGACCAAGTCCCACCTTTTTGGAGCCCACCTTTTATCCTCTAGATCATCCTACGAATGTGAATTTTTAATTCACATTTATCCCCCAACCACCTTTCCTTTTCCCATGTAGATTTTTGAGGAATTCTAAAATTCCTCAAAAGTCCCTTTCACTCCCACTTGGGACAAGAAATCCCTTTTTGTGGAAATCCTCTCATCCCCCAAGGTGCATGTCCTTTTCCACCTCATGTACCTTTTTGACAACTCATTTCCACCTCATATCCTCTTGTCCACTTCACCCTCCACATGTCAAGATGTGAGGGCTTGTGGGTTCTCAACCCACCATAGCCCTTCATCTTGACCTTGTTGGAGCAATCTTGACCCTTGAATTCTCTAGAGAATTCAAATTCCTCTATAAATACCCCCTCCTCAAGGGCATTTTCAACACTTAGCCATCTTGCACCATTATGCTGCCAATTTGCATTCTCAACACTTAATCAATTTGCAACTACATGCTGCCATTTTATGCACTCATCCAATTTTCAATCACATCCACTTGCATTTTACATTCAAGCATATAGTAGTGATCTTCAATCCACCATCTAAGGAGCACACAATCCATTTTAATCAAGGGCCAATCAAGGAGAAATCAACAGCAAGGAAGGTGATATTGTTTCTATGTTGTTTATCTATTTCCTTTCTTATTCTAACTCTCTTTTGGCTAATCTTGAGGTGTCCTTGATAGTTTGTCATTCATATTCTTGGTTATTTTGCACATTTAGAGTAGCATAAAATATCAAGGTTCACAGATATATATATATATATATATATATATATATATATATATATATATATATATATATATATATATATATATATATATATATATATATATATATATATATATATAAGTGCTTACATAAAGCACTTAAGGCTGACAACATTCACATTATTATTGGGCTCATTCTTTTGCATGTATAGTCAGAATATTTCATTTAAATTAACATTGGAAAATGATAACTCACATGAATGTGAGTTGGAAGCAACAGTTACTATGGTATTTTGAATTCACATGGGTAGCAATATAGTCAATGTGTGACTTGGACAGTTGAATGTTATAATGATGATTCCCTTGGCAATACATGTGGACAGTGATTTGACACTTGATTATAAAATTGTGGTGTCTATGCTTGATGGAACTCAAAATGATTACAATTTGATTTGTGGATTCCAAATGATTATTGTTTTTCATTGAGTACTTGATGGTAAAGGAATTGTTATTTTTTTCATTTCACATTACAAACCTAAACCCTATTTGTGCCTTCATGGAAAAACTAAGATCATAGTATACAGCTGGTTTTCAAGCTGAAAGCTGAAAGAGTTTCAATGAGGAAGTTATAAGAAGTTTGCACAATCAACTGGTAAAAGTTTGGCCACCTTGATAGGTATTTTTATTTTTAGTTTGAAAGTTTTCTGTTAGCTTCAAGGTAACTATTTTTGTGATTAAGTTGAAGATCAGAAATTTGTAAAGAACTAATCATGTTTTTCACTAAACCGAGTTTGCTCAAGGGTTTTATCATTTTTAGTGGCAATTCATTGATATATCATTGGTTATAATTTAAACCCATAGGGGTATCATGATCAAACAACATTGTTTACCAGTTTATAAAATCCAGTTATTGGATACAGGTTTTTGACAAGATGAATAACCGTTTTACAAACATTGTATATATATATATTTGCAAAAACACTTGAGATGGTGATGAGATGAAATAGACTACACAAAGTATTGTTTATTGTAATATCATTTTATAAAAAGGAAAAGTGGGATCATATTGCTTTTATCTCTGGTTGTATTACAAAGATTATTTTGAATTGGGCATTATTGCAAAATCATTTTGTATCCTATTATAATTTTATAACTGTAGAGAGTTATTGCAGTTATAAGGTTCTAATGGGTTGCAATATCTTGAATGTTTGATGAAGTTGGTGCTCCAATTTGTAACAAAGTTGGTGCTCTTTTGAATGAATAAAATGATTAGTTTGTGAGTGGTTTTTTATACCCCAAGAGGGTTTTTCCACTCAAGAAATCTTTGTGTTATGTGATGCTATTTTTGTCACTCATTCTATTTCAAGTTAATGCACGCTTAATGTTTCATTGCTCTGATACTTTTAGTTTGTATTAAAAGACAAGTTAAGGTTGATTAAAAATCTTACTAAAGCAAGTTAAACCGGCATTGTGTAAAGTTGAAGTCCTATTTCAAAAAGCATAAAAATGGTTGTTCACAATTTGATGGAACAATGCTACATGATGCTTTTAATATGAGTTGGTTCTCTTGCATATCTTACTGTAAATTTTAAGTGTTCATGTGTTTGGTTAAAACTTCCACATTATTTCAAGGTCAAAAATTTAAGTTGTGTATTCAAATTCAAAATTTTAAAAATTATATCACTCTGATTCACCCCCCCTCTCAGATTGAATCCACTTCCAACAAGGTTCTCTCTTAGCTATCCAACGATGTAATTTTTTTCATTTTCTGACAATGTTAAGCCATTCATTATTAATTTTTTTTGTTTGTATGTCTCTTTTTGGAAAAAAGCAATGTTTGGTGTTTTTTTCACTATAAAGTAACTATTCATCAAAATTTCAAATAAATTTCATTTTTAGAAACTAGACTCCATTCTACAATTTTTTTTTTTTTTTAAATTAATTAGTTTCCAAAATTTTTAACAGTAGCATGACCAAAATTCTATTTTTCAGGAAGTGTCCACTTTGAAAATCAATAAAAAAAAAAGAAAATCATTAAAAAATTATCAAAAAAATTGTGCATCAACTACATACTATTAGCTAACTTTGACCGTAGTACTTTTAAAAATACTAAAAAAAGAGTTCACCATATGAGGGTTGTACAAGAGTTG
Source organism: Sequoia sempervirens (assembly GCA_007258455.2). Lineage (NCBI taxonomy): Eukaryota > Viridiplantae > Streptophyta > Pinopsida > Cupressales > Cupressaceae > Sequoia > Sequoia sempervirens. The sequence goes on along the minus strand of VDFB02206986.1, from coordinate 9,075 downwards.
CTATGTTATGTTTTTCTAACAAAAACAACAACAATTTGTGTACATCCCTCGCTTGAACCCCTTAATCTCAACCACTTCTCAAAATAAATTAGTAGTTTAGAAATTAGACTCAGAGCACTTGAATCTTTCTTTTTGTTCCATCTCAAAATTTTGAGTGCAAGTATCCTCAATTTCACGTCCAAGGTCATTATTTCTTGATTTAAAAAAAAAGTGGCCACTTAAGCCCCCTTTTTGGGAGCCATCTTGGTGCACTTACCCTTTTCTTGTGTTTTCCTTTGGGGAATGATGCAAGGCATTGAGACATGGACGTGTCTCCTTCACGTCGACCAAAAACCTTTTCCAATTTTTTTTCCTTTTCATTTTCATTTGCTTGTGTTAAACTCCTTTTGGGGATGACACAAAGCATTGAGACACCCTATGTCTCTACCATGTTGACCCAAAAGGACATTTATTTTTCTTTGTCTTTTCTCTCTTTTTGTCACTCTTCCATTTCTATGTATTTGGGGGATGATTACAATTCTGAGCTCTCTAAACAACATTACAACAACGAATATACTGACCCCAAATCCATAGATCCCTTATGTGTTTGGTGTTTTCCTTTTTGGGGGAAACCCCTTCCTTTCTTTCCTTTCTCTTTCCTTCACATGACATAGCCTTACTTGGAAACATATGACCTGGCATAAGGGCTTTCCACATTGGCTCTCATGTCTTCTTTCTTTTTGCATTTTTCATTTGCTACTTTAAAGTAATTGCTCATAGTACGGTGTGTAGTAATTCCTTTAAAGTGGGAGAATACATTGGCATTATCATTTTACATTTTTTTCATTTTCTTGGTTCTTAGTGAAACCTTGTTACTTCATACGATGCATTTTTCACTTTGTGGATGACATTCGATGTGATGTATTTCATGAGCGTGGTCAACTTATCTTAGCATATTACATTCCTCTAGGTGGTCTGATGTGACACACTACATCTCCTAAGTTGTGAATTTTCTATTCTTTGATTGGTCCTCTCTTGGAGACATTAGACATAATTCTCCTTAAGTTAAAGGTCTCGTATGAACTAAGTAAGACTCCTTTGAACATTCTTTTACATGTTACATTTTGCATTTGTTATATGGCCACCTTGCATAACACAACTTACATGCATGAGGTGCCATCGCATTTTTCCATGAGCTCCAAGCATACAAATTTTTTCTTGTCTCATGAAGCTTGAAAAGTAATTTTCTTTTGTGGCACCTTATTAAAGTTATCAGGAGGTATAACTTTGGTATGGTTGAGTAGGAAGCCCATTCCTAGGCATGACTTTCCCCATAGCCACCTGCATGTGTGTGAGTGTATACCAACCATGAGTGTATGTTTCTCAACTTTTAGGACTTGTAACCCAGTAGACAACCATGGGTCCCATCGCCTCATAGTGAGTATACATTTATTTTTATGGACAAACAACCTAGATATGATCCACAACAAGATGGACAAATGATCAAAGCTTGATCTGACTCTCTTTTTCCTTCTCTCTTTTCCTTCCTCTTCATTTACATTATTCTCATGTGTGTTTCTTTGTGCTCATGTTTATTTTGTCATGGGATCTTCATCCTAGGGCCCTGATAATCCCTCTTGATCTTTGTTATCTCATATTGCTAGCATTAGTTCATTGAAACCCCTCTTGATTGCATGTTCGACTACTTTAGTGTAAGTTTGAAGCAGGTTCATCCTCTCACTAAAGTGGGGGATAAATGTGGACACAAAAAAAGTAACCCTTCTACTTTTTTCTCATGTTTAGGCCCTCTTGGTAAATTTGGCTTAATTTTTCCTTGTTTTAATGTAGTAATGTGGTCAACACATTCACATTAGGTCTTGGGTCCTTGAGAATCAATAAGAATTTTATGATGTCTTGTAAAACTGTTGTGAAGTGTTGTAACCAACTTTCACACTTTTCTAGGACCTTTTCATTATAATTCACCTAAATAACCTCTTTTATCACTTACCAATCCTAATTTCAAAGTGTTGCAAAGAGTTGTAACAAGCTTTCACACTTTTCTAAGCTGTCCATCAATAATTTGACCCTTTCTTATGTTTAAATGACACCTTAATATACTTTTCGGCCCTACTTAACTGTGTTTTAGAGAATAATCCCATTAAAAATATTTAAATACACTTTAATTCTCAACACCCATTAAAATTTCCCTAGTGGGACCAAGTCGCCACCTTGGGCAACTTAGTCCCTCTTAGCTGAAAAATTAAAATTATTTTAAATTTCTAGTGGGATATTATTCTCTTAACCTTGAGATCGGCCTGTGATGTGTTATTTTTTGGAAATTTTGTAAAATCAAGTATAAATAAAGGGTTTTCCTCTCATTTTCACCCGCATAATTCATTTTCAAGGAATCCATTAATTCACTTAATCATTTAAGCAATTCTCAAGCATTCTAGGCATTATCAAGTCTTCATTGGAGCATCTACTTGCATATCTTCATATTTCTACATCAAGGGTTTTGTGAGTTGTAGCATTTCATGTTTTTCATTCATCATCATGTTTCTATTTCATTTCATTTTCAAGGGTTTGATTACCAAATTGGGGTTTGACCAAGGCAAACCCCTATTCAATAACTGTTAACCCTTTTCCCCCTCTTTGCAAGTGTGCTTTGCAGGTCTTGTATGGAAATTTGTTAAAGAGAAAGGTGTTAAAAGTTTCCATCATTTTATCAAAGTCATTCAATTCAAAAAATCCCTAAGAGAAGCTTGGAGACCTCCTATAGGCTGATTTCTGCATATTCAGAACTAGACACCTATCAAGAACAAAAGTACATATTGAAGGCTACAATTTCCTTTCCTAAATTTCCCAAGATTCATAAGTTAACTACATATCTATCTATGGAGAATTAGTCCCATTGTCAGTGTTTTCTACATTTCTAGATACCCTTTTGGCTAAAACCTGTTCTAGTAGAATCTCCTTGAAATAGGACTAAGTTGCCTAGCTTGGTGTAAGTGTCCCAGTTGGCCTCAACAATTTTTTTTGTAGGATTATAGAGCCTCTCTACATCACATTATAGTTTCCAGGCGCACTTCTCCAGTTTCTTTCTTTTTTGTTATTATTTGTTTGCACTCTTAGGTCATTTTTGCATATCATAATGTGTTTTCAAACAATTTCCATTTCATTAGTTTTGAATTAATAATCAATACATTTTATTAGTTTAGTGCATTTAGGACATTAGATTTAGGCATATTTCATTCATACTTGCATTAGTTTTGAGTGGGGTCATTGCCCATTTTGGCCTACCTCTCTCCTTTTAGGTGAAAAATCTTAGAAGTGTTAGGGAGTCTTGTGGAGCCAAAATATTTTTCCACAGTCATCTTAGGATTCATATGTACTTGGAAATTATTAACAAAGGCCTCCACAAGTTCATTGAATGAAGAAATTGAGTTGTTTGGTAAAGAAGAAAACCACTCCAAGGCATCATCTTTCAAGGACCTGGGGAAAAGCTTAGCCAAGAGTTTATCATCAAGGAAAAAGTCACTACATAAGGCAATATAAGCATTAAAATGATTAGAAGGATCTCCCTCCCCTCCATATTTATCAAATCTAGGCACCTCTACACCTTGTGGCATTAGTTTTTGCAATATCTCCAAGGATAATGAGCTGCTTTTGACATAATATGTAGGTGGGCCATTTTGATTTTGGTTGATGGTGGATTTTTTTTTGAAGGGATGAAATGGTTTGGAAGAGTTGACTAATGGGAGGGCCATTACTTGTGTTATGATGTGAAAGTGAAAAAGGTGAAGGGTTGTATGTGTTCGAAGGAGAAGTGAATGGAATGCTTATGGGTGGTAAAGTGGTAGGAGATTTGACGTACGATGCCACAAAAGAACTAGGAATGTTACTAGAAATACCCAAGGAAGGAATCACATTACTCGATTGGTGCATTGTTGTTGTGACTTGAGGGTTGGTATAGGTAGGTATTGAGGAAATTGTCGTGGTAGGAGGAATTTGAGTTCCTCCTTGGCTTGTGACATTGCTAGTAGGTAGAGGACAACTAGTGGTTGGAGTTAGATGTTTTCCAAAGATTTGAACTATGTTTTTCACAAGGTCAAGGCCATCTTCACTTTCAAGCATGTGGTGAATATTATCTATAGCAGGGATCAAATTAGTTTGAATTTTGTCATTTTGTACTTGATGTTGTAAGTTAGCTAGGTCCTCATGAATTTGAATTATGTTTTCTTGTGGGACACTATCATTCCTAGTTTCAACTTGCATCACACTACTTGAAGGAAAGGATTTGTTAAGGGTATGATCCATACCTAGTGTACTAGTGTCAATACTAGGAGTAAAAGAGCTATACAACCCAAGATCCAGAATGATTGTGCTATTGTGGGATGAAATGAGTCTCGAACTTCATCTCACTAGAGTATTAGCAATAGGACACTAAATTCTCATACAAGGGATACTAAATGCAATGTGAATGCAAATGCAATGTAAGCTAAGAACAATGAAATGCTTATAACAAAAATTTGGAACTAAAATAGAAAGGAAATAACAACAAATAGAAACTCAGAAAATGAACTATAAATGCCAGAAAATGCAGCACAGAATCTGCATAGGGACTGATTTTCCCAAGGTGGTGAATAAATCCTAATAAGATTTTTTTTCAAAAAAATTTCAATTGAATTTTATGCTTTTTATGCTTTATGATGTGTATGTTGAAGGAAAATGAAAATTTTGTGTGATTTTCAATGAAATCACATGCACAAATGCAAGCTATATGAGCTTTCACTAATGCAAAAATTGAAACCCTAGAATGCAAATTAGCTAATGCAATGTTAATGCAAGCAAGGTCTAGGATAATAATGCACTCCAAATAGAAAATCTTATGTTCTAAATTTAGGTTAAAAAAAATGTGTTATATGAAATGTGGGATGGAAGATATCATATGATTTATGACATAGAGTATACCCACTTTCCACCTACTACATTCAAGGGTAACCCTATAGATCTCAGTACAAAAGAGAAAGAAATCTTGTAATAGGGTTGTCCTAAGGGTTGAATGAAAACTAATAAGGGGTTCACCACCAAGTTTACACTTGGAAAAGATAATGAAATGCAAGATGAAATGCAAAAAGCTAATTGAATGTAATGCACTATGAATGACATGAATGAAATAAAACAAAAAATTGAAGTCAAGAAGGTGCGCATTTGGGAAACTGAAGATGGCTTAATGGAGGTCGGGAACACTAGAAAATCTACTTTTAATGCTAAATGAGACTCATTTTCCAAGCTGGGTGAATCAATCTAGTTTCTGGAAAACTGTGCTAGAACAAGAACCTGCCAAAAGGGTATCTAGATCTGTAAAAATATAAAAATTGACTAGAACTAGGACTCATTCACCAGAAGTGGAGAATTAGTCCAATTGGCCTTTTCAAAAACTTCAAAGGTTGATCCTACTCTTCTTTGTCTGCTTTGTCCTTCCTGATTAGTTTTTGGATCTAAAACCTTGATTTGCAACCTGTAGGTGTTCTCCATTGTTCTCCAAGGCTAGATGAGAACTTTGACAACTTTGAATGATTTGCAACTTTTCTCCAATCTTGCTCCTTAGGAAATCTACAACCTAGACCTATAAATCACACACAAAGGAGAGGGAAAAATGTTGTTGGGTTAGTGGATAGGGGTATGCCTTGTTCAAACCCCATTTTGGAAACCAATCCTTGAAATGAAATCAAATAAGAATGGAGAATGATGAATGAACAAAATGAGATGTTGCAACTCACTAATCCCTAGCAATAAGAGGCTACAAACATGCATGCAATGGCTCCAATGGATTTATACCTTGATTTTTGCTTAAATTAGATAGATATTGAATTGAACACTTGCTTGAATCACAAATTCCTACACCATAATTGTTAGCTCTAAAACAACATGATGCATGAAATCCTTGACATGATGATTGATACTTGAATGCTATGCTGAAATGCTTGATAATAAGCTCTTGAAAGCTCTTGGAAATGCTTGAATGCTCTTGTGAAATCAAACTTGTTATAAGGAATGCTCTCACAAAAGTCTTAGGTAAAAATGAATGAAAGAACCTTGTATTTATACTCAATTATGCAAGAATTCCTGAAATTACAACACTACAAGCTAGCATCAGATATAGGGGATAAAATACCACTATAAATTTGGATTAATTTTTATTTTGGACCATGCGAGACTCATTCACCCAAGGTGGAAAATGAGTCCCACTAGACCTAAATTTTGGGATCAATTTTAAAAATGCCTAGAAAGGTGTGAAACTAGGTTTGAGACCCAAAAATCTAGGTGGGGTCCTCATTCGTCCAAGGTGGCAAATGAGTCCCAAGTCACTAAATTTGGGCCATTCAAGCCTAAAAAACTTGAATTATGATTGGTGTCAAGATTATCCTAAAAAAGATTCATTACATGAGGCTTGTAGATGTACAATAGGGCTAATTAAAGCATAAGAAAGCCCAATTATTAATGAAAATCCTAGAAATGTGTGAAAGTAGATCCCAACACTTTACAACACTTTAAAATAAGGCTTCATTAAGATTAAAAAGAGGTTATTTAGGTGTAATTAATTAATAAAACCTTAGAAGAGTGTGAAAGTGAGTTACAACACTTCACAACACTTTAGTACCATTTATGTTCATTAATTCACAAGGGTTCAAGGCCTAATGTGAATGTGTTAAACACATTACAACAGTAAATCAAGGCAATATCAAGCCTAGTTCACAAGGAGGGCCCAAACAAGTAAGGGAAAAGTTGAAGGGATTCTTTTTCTATTAGCACAATAAAAATGTATGGAGATACATATGTGTTAGATAATTCTCATGCACTATATAAATTAGAGACCCATGTCAAATCAACATCAATGAATTAGATCCTTTGATACAATAAAAAAGGCTCTATATTATTATGACATGGATAGCATATACACAAGAGGAATTAGGCCAATGATAAATTCCTTTATGTCATTTTAGAGCTATATAAGTTCTTCTCCAAGAAAACTAGTGTTCCCTATTACAAATGTATTCTAGCTCCAATTTACATGTGTATTACAATCATCTTACCATGATGTTCCAAGATTCTTTCTTTGGTTACATATAGAGAAATTCAAACATAGTTTTTTTGGGACAAAAGTTAAATAACACAACAAATTTATTTACATGGTTGTGACCATTTACATGTATTGGTAAATGGATATTATAGAAAAGAGTCATCACTTTCTTGGAGGTAGTTCCTACAATTTTTAAATGCCCATTCATCTTCCTAGATATCTTAATACAAGTGGTACCCATTTTTTCATTGCAAGGCCTTGATAGAGCTATGACCTAACTAAACCTACTCCTAATCCCAAAATTTCTCCTTCATCTCCACTTAAATTGCATAATTATTTAACATTTTTATAAAAAAATAATATTCATGAATTCATCCTTCAATGATAATTTTCATCTTACTAACTCTCCTTTAGCTCTAGTGTTTAACCTTTTTCACCACCACCAACATTACAAATATAATCCATATCCACAGTTATATTTCACCCACTTTTCCAAACCATGTTGAAAATAATTATATTGTTTGCTTCTTTGAAAATATTACTAATTCACCCTCATTTAATTTTGTAACACATTGCCATAAAAATCCATGAGATTGAATATTAAAAATGTATACTAGAAGGAGTTCTTATAAAAAATAAGTTTTTTTGATGAAATAATTGAGAAGATCCTTCCACCATCCAACCTAAAGAATAATAAAAGTAATTAGAACAACATTGACTAAATAGTATTAGGCTTTCAAACATGGCTAGTACTACCATTCCCATATGTAGGACTAACAATGTTACATCTGATTACATTATTGAGATACACATGTTACTAGAAAAAATTATCAATGTATGTACTTGATTTAGCAACATCATATGTACAATTGAAAATATATGAAATATCAACAATAAATTTCTAGTTGACCATGAATGCTTTAGCTCTTCTATAAAAAGTCTAGGAACTTTTCTAGGAAATTTTGTACCATACTACCTTAGAGATAACTAATATGGCCACCTTAAAATTATTAGTTACATCAAAGAATATTTCCTCAAGTCATCTATTTAAATTTTGTCTCACAATACTTGTACCTTCAAAGCATAGATAAAATATATTTTACATGAGTATGATTTTATATAGGCTAATATTTTACATCGTATAGAACCAAATTTATTTACATTGAGGTTCTCACTACTCATCATGTTATTTGACTATCACAATTTCATCACATTTGTAAACATCTCAAGTTATAATAAATCTTATCTATATGATCCTTCTATTCTCCTAGATTAGAAAGGTTACATATACTAAGGATGTAACAACTACATTATCATTAAAATTTATTAAAAAAAAAATAAATAGTTAGATTTTTACATTTTATTTGACTACATTATCATTAAAAAAAAAATAAAAAAAAAATACATAATTAGATTTTTACATTTTATTTGACAATTCTAAAAGCACTCATTTCACTATGTTCAATTTTATTTTCCTTGAAAATTGCTTTTACATTATAATTATATCAATATATTAGATATCAAAATTATTCCAACTTTATCCTACAAAAAATAATTTTTTTTATTAATGTGTTATATGTAAATGTAGTTGACAATAGTCTATAAATTCAAGAAAGCTTGTTTGATTTGTAAAACCGAACTCATCCTCTATAAAATTATCTATTTTTTTTTTAGAATCATGCCTTTATAATATCACTTTCTAATTGATCATTCAAATGTATTCATCCTACATTCCGATGACAATAAAAAATACAATCCACTATAAAAGGTATACACCAGCCATCACGTAACACTTGTTAACAACCTGAGAAGAAGAAAACTAATGTTTAACATACACGGACATTACAAATGAAAATAAAGTGAGAGACAAGAAAGTTTGGGAACCGATGGGTGCATCTCTATCTGGCTCAATGTAGCGCGGAAGAAGTAATGGATCCAACGCTATTCTCGCGCATGCGATAATATAATGCGGCATCTCCACTCGTATTTGAAGACAAGGTGGGCCGAGAACA